>PVKP010037911.1:0-21286 GCA_004027715.1 Plecturocebus donacophilus
AAAAAAAAAAAAAAGACAATATTAACTTAAAAAAAAAAAAAAAAAGTTGCCTGTCAAGAATTTGGATTGTTTTAATCCTGGCTTCACATTCAAATAAAGGAAACTGAATGTTAAAGTGTCTTGGTAAACAGCTGAAATCTAATAAAAACAAACAATCTAAGGCCCTAAAATGAGTTTTGATACTGAAGCACAGAATTTAGTTCAAACCTACTTTATTCCATTTTAGCACTCAAATTTTGAAGTCTGGAAGCCTTACTAAGTGTTAAACTAGAATTAAGCAGGAGCTCCAACAACAAAAAATATTAATAGATTAAAATAAACTATGTGAAACATGCATGCTCTGGGGAATCCCTAACATGCAGATTTAGCCTTTCATGTTATTTCATTCTTTGTATTACATTTCACCTTAAAAGGTTCCCTAACCTATATTAATTGCCTGAAGGCACACTGTTTAATATTTAAAGAAATTTTAATAAGAACTGCCTGTAATACTCATTAAAAGCTTTATAATGACCATTTTTAAAAGATTATTTTAACTGACTTTAAGCAAGCCATCTGGCAAACAATATTTCTAATAAAAATCACCTACTGTGTTTGACAACAATATTAGCCCATACAAAATTTAAGACATAAACTGAAGCGAATTTTCTAACAGGAATATAAAAAGATTTAATAAGTCAGGACCTGTTTAAAAATCTTTTTCCAAACTGTTTTTTAAAATTAAATTTACAGTTAGGATTAAATAAATAGACCATTTAGCCAACATTACGGCCAATGCTAAGCCATAAACATTAAGACTATAACATTAAAATCCCGTCACATACAGTATAATGTAATGCAAATGCTTCTTAAAAGGTTAAAAAGTGACTTTTGGCATAAAGACCAAACCCCAAAATAAGAGGAAAAAAATTCTAATAAGTGGTACTTGTGTAAATTACGTCCAGAGAATAATTCTAAGATTTAAGCTTCTAGGCATATTTACAAATGCTAATGCTATTGTTTTTTAAACAAAATCTCATACATGAACATATACAGAAAAAGAAATATATGCTTTTACTTTGTTAATAAGGATTCAAGAAGATAAAAAGAAATTTAATGAATTTATTAGTCATAAAGATTTAAAGTATTTTAACATTATAACAAAAATTTTATAAAGACTGAAAAATAAACATAACACAATCTTTGAAAATAAGTTTTAAAATGAAAACCAGAAATTCCAACTGCGTATTCTAAACCAATCTGTTGTAATTAATTGCACTAATGAATACAGTAAATTACTAAGAATTATTTAACTACCATGTTATATGATCTAAATAGTGAGGGAAGTATGTGCAGTAATGACTTGCAGGTGAAGAAAACAGGAAGTGGGAGAAAGAACACACAAAAATCAATATTAACTCCAGATTATACACAATGTACAACAAAGGTGGTTTCACATCTTGCTTCATGCCTCACTGAATCAAAGGGGAGCTTCATGCCAACAGCAGCTCAATGAGGCAGCAAAACAGTATTTTTAGGACTAGAAGAATATATGGTCAGGCGCAGTGGCTCACGCCTGTAATCCCAACACTTTGGGAGGCTGAGGCAGGTGAATCACAAGGTCAGGAGTACAAGACCAGCCTGGCCTAGATGGTGAAACCCCATCTCTACTAAAAATGCAAAAAAATTAACCAGGCGTGGTGGCAGTCACCTGTAATCACAGCTACTCACGAGGCTGAGGCAGAGAACTGCTTGAACCCGGGAAGCAGAGGTTGCAGTGAGCCAAGATCATGCCATTGCACTCCAGCCTGGGCACAGAGCAAGACCTCATCTCAAAAAAACAAGAATATGCAAGAATAATTGTTATGCAAAGCTGGCTAACCTCAAAATAAATCTAAAAACCTTTTTTATTAGATAGAACATAAAATGTTAAAAGTATATTTTCTATCAAAGTTCTCTATTTGGAGTTCATTCAATTAATTATATAGAAGAGAAGCATTATTCAAGAAAGAGCATGTAACTTTGTATAAAATAAAGGGAAGAATCTTTCAATAAAACAATTATAATTAGTAATTATATACTAATAATTAGTAACATCAATTTACTAATTCTTCTTCAATGTTTTTAATTTCTCACCAAACATCTACAAAAATATAAAACATAACATGTCATTTCACTGTTAAAGCCATACCTGGCACTTAATAGTTTCAAGAACTAATGAAGGCCAGGTGTGGTGGCTCATGCCTATAATCCCAGCACTTTGCGAGGCCAAGGCAGGCGGGATCACGAGGTCAGGAGTTCAAGACCAGCCTGACAAACATGGTGAAACCCCGTCTCTACTAAAAATACAAAAATTAGCCAGACGTGGTGGCCTGCACCTTTAATCCCAGCTATTCGGGAGGTTGAAGCAGGAAAATCACTGAAATCCAGGAGGCAGAGGTTGCACTGAGCCGAGACCTGGCCACTGCACTCTAGCCTGGGTGACACAGCGAGACTCCATCTCAAAAAAGAAAAAGGAAAAAAAAAAGAACTAATGAAAGTTGCTAGGGAAGATATTGTTCTATGTAAAATGCTGCTGTCCTCAGTTTTGGAGTCAAATTCACTTTCCACTTATAGAAAACAGAGTTTTATGACAGCATTTTCTAACCAAGCCTCATTAATACCCTTAACCTTATTTTTCCTTTAGTTTCTCACCTCCTTATAATTTAAGTAATCTTGCTTTCTCTTTTTTTACTCCTGGTTAATTGACTTAAATGCTCTTTTGCCAAAAATCACAGTAGAAAAACACACATACACATATTTCCCCATCATAGGATAAAGCATTATCAACTAGACAAGAAAGTTAAGTGTATTAACATCACAAAAAAAAATTTTTTTAAAGCCCCAGGGAAATAAATTATATGAACATAAAGGGAAAGGGAAGAATGCAAAAAGATTTTCCTAGAGAGGAAGATTTTCTAGTTTATGATGTCATCAATATCATACAGGGTTATAAGTATCAAATAATAATAGTAACAAATCCATGAAACACTTTATAAACCTTAGTTATTATTACTGCCATTATCTAACAGTGTTGACTACCCAGGAAGCTAATTGCTAGAAAACAATAATTTGCAAAAACATTGCTATTTCTTTCAAGCAAAAATACATTATTTTTTCATGCAAAAATATAAAATATACTGTCACAGAGTACAAAGAGTCAATATAAACTTCAGCATAGAACCAAAACAAATGAGCTCATTATTAGAAAAATAGTATTAATCAGGAGAAAAGTGCTCCAGAAACAATTTATTTTAGTCAGCTTAAAGCCATTAAGCAATCTATTAAGAATATACTGACTCATCTCAGTTGTAATGTCACTCTCTCATCTGAAAACAAAATGGATACTAAACAAAAAGTTTCTTAAAAATATAGAAGTAAAATATTCTAGAACCTCAATTTAGTATCGTTCTTAGAGGTACATAAAGTAAGTAGTACCATGTCCATAAACAATACTCTATCTAGGAAATCACTTCAAATCCTTCATAGTAGTTGGCAGGATATAAATAAATAGGTATAAGGGTAAGGCAAATTACAATTAAAGTTATTTTCATAATTCTTATCATTATACTCACACTGAGATAGAGTATCCCAAATGAATTTATATTATGCCAAATTCTAGAAAAACATAATTTTTCCCCAGTACATACTTTGTGGATTATAGATGGCCATAACACTCCCATCAGGAGGTGAAATCTATATCCATTCCCTTTGAAACTGAGTGGGCTCTTTTACTAATAATAAATACGGTGGAATTGATGCTGTGCTATTTTCCTCGCCCAAGCCCTAAAATATTAGCATCTCTACGTCCTTATTCTTGGAATATTCTCTCTTGTAACCCTGAGCCAACATGTGAGAGGTACAATCACACCATTACAGAAACTGATGCAGTTTCTGATGTAGCCTGCCTCTTCACCAGACTACGGTAGGCACTTCCCTCTCTTCAGCCTACTGCACTCAACCTTTTGTGGGAGTGAGCATGTGGGTGAGTGTAGATCTAGCTGGCTGCTCCAATCACCAACACAGGAACAAGCTTTGTGTAGGGGCCACAGTCAGACCAGGCACAAGTAAGCAAGTGCAGGACACAGCCATCCACTCTGGGCATGGACACAGAAGCAAACTCCATGTGGGGCCCACAGCCAGACCAGGTAGTTGATTCAAGGGGAATGTGGCAGTGCCCAGGTGAGGGTGCCTACAATCCCAAAGCCCCAGGGGAGTTGTTATAGTGCTCCTTTAGTTCCACTGTCTGCACACGGCAGTGTGTTAGCAGCTCAGTTGGCCCCTGGCCTTGTTGCCTGGGGCGGTTGCCCTCCACCAGCAAGGGCAAAGGGCCAGGGTGACAGCCTTTGTGGGTACCTGCACTCGGTGGGTCCCAATCTCTTGTCCAGCATCCAAGAAGAATGAGGTCACAGGGACGGTTAAAAGATGGTGAAGGAAATAACTTTATTGAGCAATGAAAACAGCTCTTAGTAGAGAGGGGAGCTGGAGAGGAGACAGGAAGGGCAGGTCGTCTTCCCCAAAGTCAGGTTGTCTCTTCCACTGCTTACTGAGTCTGCGGTCTTTATAGGCACACAATGAGGGGTACACGCTGATTGGCTTATCAGTATGCAAAAAAGGTTAAAGTGAAGACACCACTCAAAGGTGGGCATGACAGTGCAGAAAATCAATTAGGAAAGGGTAGATATATATAAAATAGGAGAAGAGTGGGGATCAATCCGAGGAAAGCACACCAAATAGAAGGCCAAGTTCTCAATCTGGCCCAAAGATTTAACTTGCAGCTTAGATTTCAGGTTTTAAACTGTCTTCGACATGAAGGTGTGGTTTCACCAGGTACCCGTCCCTATCTGCCTCGGCATTTGGCTGCCTCTTGTTGCTATCAAAACCACATGAAGAGGTGTCCTCAGAATATATTAGGAAAGCAGAGAAACCCAAAAGAACTACTTTAATTCCTAACCCACAGAATTGTGAGCATAAAACAAATATATTGTTCAGTGGGAGTGGGCAGCAACTTCTTACTCAGCAATAAATACACGGATATCAATATATAACCAACAAAACTAAAGGTGAACCAGATTTACAAACACTGTGGAAATGCCCTTTAAATGCCATCATCAAGCCTAATAGGAAAGGTAAATCCTGAAAAATGTCTTTTACAATCACAATTAGTATTAATACATACCAGCTCATCTAAAAAAGCCTGCTTATTCTTTCTTTTTAGAATCTGCTGCAGTTGTTCTTCTTTTTGTATAAATAGTCTTCTTTGTTCATTTTCTTGTCGTTCCACTTCTAAAGCTTCTTCCAGTTCTTCTTGTTCTCGAGTCTAAAACAAAAATTTATATATAGCATGGAATAAATTTAGGAGCCAGGAGCAATCATATAACACATTCTGATACTTTCTTTATTGACACTAGTCACTTATTATTTAATAATGCAGCAATTCCATGTTGAAGGTAGTAGAATTTATTTTATTTCATGTCGACATGTTACTATTAAAGAGAACAACTATGCTGTTATACCATACTAGTGGAATTTTGCCATACTAAGGCCACTGGGAACATGCTAAGGGAAGTTGAGGGATAATTTTAGAAAGATGACTAGAAGCAGTGAGGTGTACATAAAGATCAATTGGGTTCAAGACTGACAATAGCAAGACTGTTAGAAGAATATTCAAATAACCCAGATAAGAAATAAGAGCCCTACGTGGTGGATTACACTTGTAATCCCAGCACTTTGGGAGGCTGAGGTGGAGGGATCACAGGGTCAGGAGTTCGAGACCAACCTGGCCAACATGGTGAAATCCTGTGTCTACTAAAGATGCAAAAAATTAGCTGGGCATGGTGATGCGCACCTGTAATCCCAGCTACTTGGGAGGCTGAAGCAGGAGAATTGCTTGAACCCGGGAGGCAGAGGTTGCAGCGAGCCGAGATCATGCCACTGCACGCCAGCCTGGGTGACAGGGCAAGATTCTGTCTCAAAAAAAAAAAAAAAAAAAGAAGAAGAAGAAGAAAAGAAAAGAAATAAGGGAGAGCCCCAAATAAAGTAACTATCTAATTAGAGTGGAAAGGGAAAGGAGGCTTAAAAAATGATAAAGAGTGATTATCAACAGAATATAAAGACTGACCAAATATGAGCACCTGGATGAATGCTGGTACCATTCACTGAGAAAAAGAACACAATAAGAGATGAAA
Source organism: Plecturocebus donacophilus (assembly GCA_004027715.1). Lineage (NCBI taxonomy): Eukaryota > Metazoa > Chordata > Mammalia > Primates > Pitheciidae > Plecturocebus > Plecturocebus donacophilus. The sequence continues at coordinate 6,207 of PVKP010037911.1, forward strand.
TAGATTTTAATTAAAAAACTGTCAAAAGAGACAAGAACATTATATAATAATAAAAAGGTCAACATATAGAAAAATATAACAATTATGGCTGGGCACAGTGGCTCACACCTATAATCCCAGCACTTTGGGAGGCCAAGGCGGGTGGATCACGAGGTCAAGAGATCGAGGCCATCGTGGTCAACATGGTGAAACCCCATCTCTACTAAAAATACAAAAAATTAGCTGGGCATGGTGGCGCACACCTGCAGTCCCAGCTACTCCGGAGGCTGAGGCAGGAGAATCACTTAAACCCAGGAAGCGGAGGTTGCAGTGAGGCGAGATCACGCCATTGCACTCCAGCCTGGGTAACAAGAGCAAAATTTCGTCTCGAAAGAAAGAAAGAAAGAAAGAAAGAAAGGAAGAAAGAAAGAGAGAGAGAGAGAGAGAGAGAGAGAGAGAGAGAGAGAGAGAAAGAGAGAGAGAAAGAGAAAGAGAAAGAGAAAGAGAAAGAGAAAGAAAGACAGAAAGAAAGGAAGGAAGGAAGGAAGGAAGGAAGGAAAGAAAGAAAGAAAGAAAGATGTAACAATTATAAACAACTAAATATATAAAGCAAACATTGATAATTGAAGGGAGAAATAGCAGTATAATAACAGGAGGAGACTTAATTCACATTCAATACTGCATGGAACTCTCAGAAAGAAGATCAATAAGGAAATGGGAGTCTTAAACAACTTTATAGTTCTATACATGTCTGTTATAACAACTAACAGACATATACAGAACATTCCACTAAACAGCAGCAGAATGCACATTCTTCCCAAGCACACACAGAACTTTCTACGGGATAGATCACAAGTTAGGTCACAAAACAAGTCTTAACAAATTTAAGAAGACTGAAATCATACCAGGTATCTTTCCTAACCACAGTGGACTAAAACCAGGAGTCAGTAGCAGAAGGAAAACTGGAAAATTCACAAAAATGCACATATGTGAAAATTAAACAATACACTCAAAGAATCACTGGGTCAAAGAAGAAATCAAAAAGGAAATTTTAAAATACCTCAGGACAAACACAAACAAAAACACAGCATGCCAAAACTTAAGGGATACAGAAAAAGCAGTACTAAAAGGAAAGTTTCTTGTGATAAACACCTACTTTAAAAGAGAAGAAAGATCTCAAATAATAACCTTACTTTACATCTCAATGAGCTGGAAAAATAACAAACTGAGCTCAAAGTTAGCAGAACAAAGTATTAAAATAAATAACAAAGATTAGCGCAAAAATAAATGAAACAAAATAAAAAAGAACGGAAAAAATCAAAATTAAGTCTTTTGGAAAGATAAAACTGACAAACTTTTTGCAAGACTATGAAAAAGAGAGAAGACTCAAAATTAGAAATGAAAGAGGAGACATTACATCTGATGTCACAGAAATAAAAGGATCATAAGAGACTACTACGAACAAGTATACACCAACAATTATACAATTCAGTTAATCTAGAAGAAATAGACAAATTCCTAGAAATATACAACCTACCAAGACAAAATTATGAAGAAATAGGAAATCTGAAAACAGATAGAACTAGTATGGACACTGAATCAGTAATCACACCTCCTAACAGAGAAAAGGCTGTAGTGGTAAATTCTGCTAAACATTTAAGGAAGAATTAACATCAACCCTTCTCAAACTTTTCTAAAAAACTGAAGAGGTGGACACTTCCATACTTGTTTTATGAAGCCATTGTTATTACCCTGATACTAAAACCAGACAAAGATACCGCAAGAAAAGAAAACTGTGAGCCAATATCCCGGATGAACAAAAATGCAAAAATCCTCAACAAAATACGTGTAAACTGAATCCAGCTGCACTTTAAAAGGATCATACAACTTAACCAAGTGAGGATTATCCTTGGGATGGAAAGATGATTCAACACACAAAATCAATTAATATACAGCATTAACAAAATAATTAAAATAATATAAGCATATCAATACATGCAGGAAAAGGCTTTGATAAAATGTAACGCCCTTTCATGATTGTGGTGGCTCCTATCTGTAATCCCAACACTTGGGGTTAATGAAACATGTTACCTACCCATATCTATTTTGCATGTATCTTCTGATGTACCTAGAGAAGGTTACTAGGCAAACAGAATAACATTAATGGCATACTGATGCTCTCAGAAATAAGATACTTTTGGCCCGGTGTAAAGGGGATTACAGGCGTGAGCAGAAACAGGCAGAGACAGGCAGATCGCTTGAGGTCAGGCGTTCGAGACCAGCCTGGCCAACATGGTGAAACTCCGTCTCTACTAAAAATACAAAAATTAGTCAGGTGTGGTGGCAGGTGCCTGTAATCCCAGCTACTGGGGAAGCTGAGATAGCAGAATTGCTTGAACCTAAGAGACAGAGGTTGCAGTGAGGCAAGATCATGCCATTCCACTCCAGCCTGGGTGACAAGAGCAAGCTTCATCTTAAAAAAAAAAGGAAGAAAGCCAGGCTGGATATGAATGGAATGAAAATGTAGTATCAATTCACTGAGAGTGTTACAGCAGGAAAGAAGTGCTGAAATAAAGCACTATAAGACTATAAGGTCTTATAAATACGACCATCTCGTCTCTTCTAAATACGAGATGAAAATATAATCTATGTGATCCAAATCTACTTGTATCCTTTTCACTGATTATTACAAATTCCTGATAAAGTACTGCAAAGTGCTGAAATAAAACACTCTAAGACTATAAGGAGAAAGTCTCTTCTAAATACAAGATAAAAATATAAGCTATGTGATATACAAGCTAAGGATACAAATATACTTGTATCCTTTTCACTGATTATTACAAAATCCTGATAAAGTACCTCAAGTGCAATTAGCTCAGCTTTCCCCTACAACTAGAAAGCCAAACTGTACCATAGAAATTATAGCTAAAGTATATAAATTAGACAATGGCTTCTTCGCATGCATACAGTTCTTTTTTCTTTATAGAATACATTTTAATACATTTCATAATAATGACTCCTGAGATATTTTGAAAACAAACTTCAACATGAGGTCAACTAAAACAAATCAAAATCACATTTCTATCTAGCAATATTACTATTTCAGTAAAACAAAAAAAGTAACTGATTGAGAAACCAAAGTTAAGCTTAGTTTACAAATGTGTTCCTCTGATCTAATCATGAATTCATTTTAGTTTCTAATAAATAGTGTCTTTGTTTTATCTTCCTCTTGGGAGCTCTGTCAACATCTGTCTGGGTTTGCTCTCTCCTTTAGAGAAATTAATGTTCAAGGATAAAAATGAGGCTCCATTATTTTGTGACCATTGTCCAAATGCTCACTTACCAGAGAATTATACAGGCAAAATTAGCTTTAACAATCACCTACCTTATGGATCCATTTCCTTAAGAAAGCACATTCTAACATAATGCTGTCAAAGTGGTTTTTGCTATAGTAATGTGTGCCTGCCTATCTACATTACCTATACAGCATATATTCATATTTCTGGTCTAGATTTTAGATAAATTTTTAATAAATGTAACTGGTTTAAAGGAAGGTGCCTTTTTAAAGTATCATGTGGAAACATTTGTTTCTAAGACAAAAAAAGAAGAAAATACTTAGCAACCAACCAGCTTTAATTTATTTTTCTGAATAACATCTTTGTTTTCCTTTTGATATATCTCCATTTTCTTTTTCGTGTTATCCAAATCCACATTGTTGGTCAAGTTGAAAACTGTATCAGAAAAAAAAACAATGACATGAAAAATTGTTTTAATATAAATCTTGAGTAGATAATAAAAAACAAATACCACAGTGACTCATTTGTTGGGTTGTCATTCTTTATAGCTCTATTCGTGACCTTTTAATCAGCTACCTATTTTAGAGACTAGCTCTAGTTACGGCAACCATGTTTTCCAAGCCAAATACAAGGACAGGCTGTCTGACTCGCACAAAATACGTAAATGTCAGGATCACTCCAGAAAACCTAAGATATGTGCTTGCTATACTTATATTAGATCTGATTTTTATAGTCCCCTCTATTGCTTTAAAAGCATACAAAATATTGCTTACATTTTTTAAATATAAAGAGTAAGCCTGGAATCTACAACAATAGTCAGAATTTTAAAAAGAAATAAAGAATCATATATTTGTATAATTTATATCAAACAAAAAACAGGTTTTATTCCCATTCCAGTTGTCTCCAACATGAGTAGGAAAAGGCTTAAACTACTTCCCCTTGTAGTCCAGCTCTAGAAATGTATAAAATAAGAGTTGGAACTTTAGAAGAAAAATAAAGGATAAACTGGCACCAAAACTTAGACTAAAAGAATTTCTTAAGAGAACCACTGAGACATGTTTAGAAACTACTAAATTTTCTGTAAATTAGAACTCTCTTTTTATAATTATAAATCAAAATAATTTGAATTATAAATGCCATATTCCCTTTTAATTTTACATATGTAAATTAAAAAGTTACTATAATATTCTAAACAATTAAAAAAAGACCCTCTCGCTATTTATAAATTCATATGGAAGAATCCGTATCAGTAAGACTCTCCTGTTCCATAATTCAATTCAAGCCTCCTTAGTTTCCCCTGTAATCTTTCTACACCCATTATTATCCCTTTCACCCCTCCTCCAATTACTTATCAACTGCTTCCTGCTTCTTGTCCTACAAACAAGATGGATCTACCCTAAATAACTGCTCTATCCCTTGGATTTCTACAGATTCCTTCCCCATCTCTCTCTTTCTTTTAACCAATAACCATCTCAAATAGTTCCTAGGTTTTTAAATTACAGAAACTTGTAAGAGTTGAAAAGTAATACTGGAAGACCAACACAGAGCTGCTTGTTTTGTTGAGTAAAGCCATCAAACAGACTCAAAACACCAATTTGTTCTATAATTTCATTTTTATTTTCTCAAAAGGCCAACTTATTTCAGAACACCAATTTATCATAATCACTGTTGAATATCAAGGCTCATTTAGGTATAAAGACAAAAGTCTATTCAGTTTTATCCTACATAATTTTTAATCTGGAAGAATTGAGAGAAAATGAGAAGCAATAACCCTCTAGCTACTTTTTCAGCTAAGTGGTAAAGAAAGTAAGTCAGAGAATCTGGCTAGTCCTGACACGAAACAGTCAGAAGGAGGCTCCAGACAAGCTGTACCCTGAAAAAGGTACCTTTGATCCTTAGTTAAAATGGTGATTCCACTAGCTTTACCAGCCACTCACAATCTATTCCTTGTATTTAATAGGCCATCCTCTGAGCAACCGAATCTGATGATCTTTCACAATTCTCACCATCCTCAACACCTACCAGATCCAACCTCAGCCTCCCAAGTATCTTGGATTACAGGCGAGCACAACGCCTGGCTAATTTTTGTATATTTTAGTGGAGACGGTTTCGTCATGGTGGTCAGGCTGGTCTTGAACTCCTGACCTCAAGTGATCCGCCCACCTCAGCCTTCCAAAGTGCTGGGATTAGTGGCATGAGCCACCATGTCAAGCCATTAACCTAGGTTATCTGATTCCAAATCTGAACTTTTACCTACAATGCCTAGAAAACTAGTCGTGTCATTTCTCTCAATGCCTGAAAACCACTGCTACCTAGCAGTCCTCTGCATCTGTATGGCCCTACACTTTGCATTTCCATACCAGTGATTAAACTGCTCCCTCTACCCATAGGGCTCATCTCACTACCAACCTCAACCCACAACAATAGTGAATATCCACATCTGACTCACCCTTCTATACCCATTTTAATCACCAGCTCATCCTTATGAGACACTTTGCAGTTACAATCTCTCCATCCCCGAATGCTTACATTATCTAATATTGCTCTGCTAGCACTTACTCACTTTCTACACTGTATAATTATTTTCAATGTGCACATCTTGTCTGTCCTATTAGAATGTTCCTTAAAGGTAGTTTCTAGGTGTGATTCATCTTTATCATCACTTCCACTACTTCTACTGCACTCCTTTTAGAATGGCAAAACTCCAACATAAAACGCTGGTGCAGATCTGGAGCAACAAGAACTCTCATTCCTTGCTGGTGAGAATGTAAAATGGTTTAACCACTTTGGAAGACAGTTTTCCAGTTTCTAACAAAACTAAACATACTCTATCACATGATCTGGCAATCAAGCTCCTAGGTACTTATCCAAATGAGTTAAAAACATATGTTCACACAAAAACCCACAAATGAATGGTTACAGAAGCTTCATTAATAATTGCCAAAACTTGGAAGCAACCAAGACATCCTTCAGTAGATCAAAAAAAATGGAATATTATTCAGCACTAAAAAGAAATCAGCTATAAAGCCAAAAAAAGACTTTAAATGCATATTGCTAAATGAAAGAAGCCAATCTGAAAAGGCTACATACTGTGTGATTCCAACTATATAACATTCTGGAAAAGTCAAAACTATATAAACTAAAAAATAAACAGTTTGCCAGGGGTTATGGGTAGATAGGAATAAACACACAGAAAAACATAGAGGATTTTTAGGACAGTTAAAAATGACTCTGTATGATATAATGATAGATACACATCATTATATGTTTGCCAAAACCTATCGGGTGAACAGCACCAAAAATGAATCCTAGTGTAAACTATACATTTTGTGTGATAATGATATGCCAATGTAGGTTCACTGATTGTAATAATGTACCACTCTGGTGCAGGATGTTGACAGTGGGGGAGGCTATGCACATGTAGAGGCAAGAGATATATAGGAACTCTCTGTATTTTCTACTCAGTGTTGCTGTGAATCTAAAACTTCACTAAAAAAAAGTTCCCATCTGGTAAAGGCACAAGAAATGCTTGTTGAATTATCATAAGAAGAAATAAACTAATACCAACATTTATAATTACTTTCATAATTACAGACTTAATTAAAATAAACTTTATAATTACAGATTTGAACATGGCAAAGGAGGAAGGTTCAAAATGACAGGACTAAATAATCTTGGTTTCTTATGGAATGAATCTACTGAAAAGTAAGTGGTCAAATTGATATTCCATGTAGAGCTCTACCAGTATGTTCAAAGCAGTTTAAAAAACACTCTTTATTACCAAACTAGACAGTTTACTACCAATTTTAACTTTCCATTAAACAGAACCCAGAAATAGGTAAACTTAAATCCTAAGTGCAATTAATCTGTTTATATACAGTTTCATTTTTTCTCTTTTTTTTTTTTTGAGATAGAGTCTCATTCTGTTGCCCATGCTGGAGTGCAGTGGCATGAGCTTGGCTCACTGTAACCTCTAGTCCCCAGGTTCAAGCAATTCCCCTGCCTCAGCCTCCCAAGTAGCTGGGATTACAGGTGCTGGCCACGATGCCCAGCTAATTTTTGTATTTTTAGTAGAGACGGGGTTTCACCACATTGGTCAGGCTGGTCTCGAACTCCTGGCCTCAAGTCATCCACCCACCTTGGCCTCCCAAAGTGCTGGGATTACAGGCATAAGCTACCACGCCCGGCCACGATGTCTTTCTTTTATGCTTATTAAAAACTTTATAAGTTCTGGATCACTTGTGGCCAGGAGTTTGACACCAGCCTAGTCAACATAGTGAGGTCCCATCTCTACTAAAAAACTAAATTAAAAACTTAACCAAGTGTGGTGACACACACCTGTAGTCCTAGTTACTTGGGACGTTGAGACAGGAAGATCACTTGAGCCCAGGAGTTTGAGTCTACAGTGAGCTATGATGGTACTACTGCACTCCAGCCTGGGAGACTTTCGTGAGACCCTATCTCTAATAAATAAATAAATAACAAAGAAAACTTTATGAATTCCAATAAAAGTAAAATAATTTGTTTCATATTTTAATTTAGAAGCAAAGGTAATAGCAACATAATAAATGGAAATCATAACTACAGATAATACAAATATCTTTCTTCAAAAAGTAACAAAAGAACCATAAAAGTGAATTGCTATTTTTAAAAATTTTCAGATGAAGCAGGTATCATTCATACCCAATGAATCAGGTTGGTATAACAGTCTTGAAGAAAAAGGAATAGAAGCTAATTTTCTATAACAATCATTTGACCCTTTATCTGCTTACTGATTTAGCTCAGATGTTGACCTGCCTTTAGTCAAGTATTAAAAGCAAACAAAAAGCCTATTGTATTTTCTGAAAGATTTAATGTTATTTAAGTACAACTGTGAAGTCTTTTTGACATCCAGAATTTATAATTAAAGCCCTTAGGACTTTCTCACCCTTTTAAAATAAGTATCCTCTGCACCAAAAGAATAATCTGTTCATTATGAAACTAAGAATAAACCTTTGAGATAATCCCTAGAGCCATAAGGAACAAGAATTTTATGTATAGATTGTCATAACCACAGAAAAGAGCCTATTGTAATGCCATAAGAAAGTCCATCTTCATGTGTGCCCTTTCTATTGAAAATTTTTGATGCTATTATTCAAAATTGTAATTTTTTTCATTTTTATATTCATGTTTAAAAGATTCATAATTTTTATAACAAAATTACCTCAATCCCCAATTTATGAATCCTCACTGACCCTCTGAAGCACCCTATTAATTCTAGTCCTCTCATTCCAGACTTAAACATTTATCTCCAACAGCACCCTTCTACCTGTAAGATCGAGTTCAAACATCTTTAATATCCTTCAAAATATGGCCCCAACCTACCTTTTTTCTCTCACCTCTAATAATTCCACAGGACTCCATGTTCTAGACTCAAAGAGCAAGAAAATCCTATTACTTACAATTTGGCTCCATCCTTTACTAGCAATGCAATCTTGGGCACCCAGATGCAAAACAGAAATAAAAATGCCGGTCTCCTAGAGTTTCAAAAATTATAATAGATAATGTATGTACAGCTCAGTCTGGTACTTAGTGTCCATTAAATTAACATTTTATACTTCTGACTAACATAGTCAATACAGATATCACAGACATCTAACTAATTATCTTTAAAAGTATGAATAAAACACAAAATAGAAAGCTATTGAAACAAGATTTTAAAAGGAAGTTTTATTTATGTGACAAACAATGCCATACAACTAAGTGGTGGAGCCACACCCTAACAAAGCTTAAAAGATCTAAAACTAAAGTCTTTACTTCATCTCTCATTTCTGCACACACTTCACCCAACAAAACAAAGTAACAGAAAATACTGCCTATTCTCCCGTGTTTACCTGATTAACACCATATAACTGCTCAGGGTCAGGTCATAATATTTTATCCTTGCCTACTCTCTCTAATACATTCCCTACATCAAATCAACCACTTAAATATTCTATCCCTAAAATATCCTCCTTATCTGTCCCCACTGTGACTATCTACTCCAAGCCCTCATTATCTATCATCCAAATTACTGTAATGGCCCCTTAAAAAGTCATTTCTCACTCTCGAGTATCTCCTCTTAGCCACAGAATAACATCTTAACTCACAGCCCAGTTTACAAAACCCTCCTTTTTTTTTCAGGCAACAAATAATAATCATATATATCTATGGGGTACAATGTGATGTTTTCATACATGTATTCACTGTGGAACTATTTTATCAAGTTAATTAACATATCCATCACCTGACATGCTTTTTTGTAGCAAGAACACTGAAAATCTATTCTTTTAGCAATTTTGAAATATACATTATTATTAACTATGGTCACCATGCTGTGCAATGACCTCAAAAACTTATTCTTCTTATGAAATTAAAATTTCATATTCGTTAGCCAACAAAATAATAAAAACTACTGCCTAGTCTCCAGAGTTTACCTGATTAACTCCATACAACTCCCCTTTTCCCACCCACCACCCATCCCACAGCCTCTGGTAACCACCCCATTCTGCTCTCTACTTCTCTAAGTTCAACTTTTTTAGATTCCAGATATAAGTGAGACCATGCCATATTTCTCTTTCTGTGATGGACTTATTTCACTTAGCATAATGTCCTCCAGGTTGATCCATGTTATTGCATATTGCAGAATTATCTTCTTTTTTGAAGCTGAAGTATTCTAATGTGTATATGTACATTTCCTTTATCCATTCATCCAAATGATGGACACTTAGATTAATTCCATATCTTAGCTATTGTGAATAGGGCTATAGGTTATAGACCCAGAAGTGAGATTACTAGATTATATGGTAGTTCTACTTTCAGTATTTGAGGAACTTCCATACTGTTCTTCATAATGGTCGTACTAATTTACATTCCCACCAACAGCATACAAGGGTTCCCTTTTCTCCACATCCTCATCAACACTTATCTCGTCTTTTTGATAACAGTCATTCTAACAGATGTGAAATGATATCTCATTTTGGTTTTAATTTGCATTTCTCTGACGATTAGTGGTGTTGAGCACGTTTTCATATATCATACATATGTCTTCTTTTGAGAAATGTCTATTCAGGTCCTTTGCCCATTTTCTAATCAAATATTTTCTTGCTACTGAGTTGAGTTCCTTATATATTTTGAAGATTAACCCTTTACCAGATGTCTGGTTTGAAAATATTTTCTCCCACATTGCAGATCATCTCTTCACTCTGTTGTTTTCTTTAATGTGAAGAAGTTTTTTAGTTTATTACAATCCCATCTGTCTATTTTTGCTTTTGTTGTCTATGGTACTAGGGCCTCCTTAGCCCAGGTCCAGTCTGTTTTTCAGGCCTCATTTTTAATCACCCCTCATGTTTTATCTACCTATAATAGACTACTTGCTCATTCTCCAACATGCTCAACATCTTTCTATCTCAAGTCTTTTTCTTTGGTTACAAATGTTTTTCCAAGTTCTCTCAATCTGTTGAACTCCTATTCCTCTTCCATGATCAAACTCACGTGTCATCTCTTCTCTGAACTTCACAAAACCATATCTCTCTTTCCCAGTGCTAGGTTAATTGCTTTCTTATCTGTATTCCCATAGCATTTTATAAATGCCTATGAATAAGACTTACCACATTAAATTATACTTGTTAGTTAACATAATTATCTGCCCCTTTAGAGTCTGAGCTAATTGAGGGCAAATATCATATATCCCCACCAATAAATCAGTTCACATAAAATAATCTTAAAACTTGCTGAATTGAGCTAAAGTTGAGAAAATAAACTACAAATCCAAGAGGTTAGTTCCCACAAACCATCAATATCTTTAAATACAGTAGAACCACTCTTTAATCAACACAGTGAGGATTTAAAGTTGATTATTTAAATAAGTCTGGTAAAGGAGGGAAACACACACATACATCTCTCTTTTTAAATACTTTAACTTAAAACATATATAGTAAGCATATAGTCATTCTCTAACTTACTGACATAAAGCAAATTCTAGTCTTCAGAGTTTTGCTTCTTCCTTATATAGGCCATCATTGTCATCTAGATTGTTCAATTTCCTTTTTTGTTTTCTGTTTTCTTGTTTTTTCTGAGACATGGTCATGCTCTGTTGCCTAGGCTGGAGTGCAGTGGCACAATCACCATCCACTGTAGCCTTGAACTCCTGGACTAAAGCGATCCACCTCAGCCTCCCAAGTAGCTGGGACTACAGGCACATGCCACTACAGCCAGTTAATTTGTTAAATTTTGTTAGAGATGGGTCTCATTATGTTACCCAGGCTGATCTCAAAGTCCTGGGCTCAAGCAGTCCTCTTGCCTCAGCCTCCCAAAGTGCTGTTATTACAGGCCTGAGCCACTGCACCTGGCCAATTCCCATTTTTTTAAGAGATGACTTAAAAATCTGAGAAGCAGAATCCTTCTAGAGTTTTATAATTTTTTCCCCAACCTTACACATGATTTAAGTCTTTAAGTTACATATAGTATTTAAATATACATGTAATTAAATAACTATAATAACAAGTACAATTGACATAAGAAGGTTTGGTTATCAAGGCTAATAACTCTTGGTGTATAATTGAACTGGTGGGAGAAGACAGAGGTGTACTCGAGGGCAACTTCTAATTGACAGCATTCACAATGCATTCACTACGCTGTGGGTATCAGTGAGTATATTTTATGGAAAAACTAGCGAATGTCAGTTACTTCAATGAGACAATTAAGTGGAGGTTGGTTAAGAGACTTTCCACATACTGCAACTAAATATACATAATAGCAGAAAAACTTTCAAATTAAATGGTCTGAGCCACAGTTTCTGTATTTGGTAAAGAAAGCACTACAGGAGACGGATCCAACATGGCCGATTAGGAGCAGCTCAGGATTGCAGCTCCCAGCAAAAGCACAGAGGGTGAGTGGACGCTGCATTTCCAGAATGATTTTTACTGCCCACAGACCAGGAGATTCCAAGGCGGAGGAGCCCCACGGGTTGCCAGCGTGGCTGTTTTGGCCTACGCAGTTGTTTTGGCCAGCACTCCAGTGCGGGGGTTATCCGCAGGCATCATTTTAGCTGGCAATTGGAGCTACGGAAAGACAGAATCGCCCATTCAACTGATACAAAAGGGGACTGAAAGAGGGAGCCAGGCCGGGAGAGTCCTGGGCAAAAAAGCACCACAAATCTCAGCATGGCTGTTTCAGCCAGCACAGGCACAGTGGGTCACCACACAGGAAATCGCACAGATCCCGGCGCCTTTTCAACAGGCAGCTGGAACACCTGGGAGACAGTCAGTGGTTCACTCTGAGGCAGGGAGCCAGGTGATCAGGCTCGACCGGTCCCACTCCCACAAAAAAACAGCAATCTGAAACGCTCTGGATTGAGAGTTTCACAGCAAGCACAGCTGAACCCGGGACAGTCCAGATCTGTGACGGAGAGGCATCCGCCATTACTGAGGTAGTCCACCACTAAGGAGGTAGACCTTCATTGCTGAGGCAGCCCGCCATTGTCGAGGCAGCCTGCCATTACAGAGAGAGTCTGCCATTATAGAGGTGGGCTGCCATTGCCAAGGCAGTTCTAACTATATCCGTATAAACAGGACTGCAGGGAAGTTGACATGGCAGCTAGGTGGAGCCCGCAGCTGCTCAGCAAACCCTCTCTAGGTAGACAGTGACTAGGCTGCCTCCTAGCAGGGCAGGGCAGCCCTGAAAAAAAGGCAGCAGAACAACAGAAACTCATAAACAAAGCCCTAAATCCCCGGGACAGACCACCTGGAAAAAAAAAGGGGGGGTTTATGAGTTCTGCTGCAGCAGACTTAAACGTACCTGCGCAGCAGCCCTAAATGAACAATGGAGTTCACAGTTCAGCACGTGAGCTCCTATAAAGGACAGACTGTCTCCTCAAGCAGCTCCCTGACCCCCATATATCCAAAGAGTCACCTCATAAAGTAGAGCTCAGACTGACATCTGGCAGGTATCTTTCTGGGACAAAGATAGCAGAGGAAGAAACTGGCAGCAACCCTTATTGTTCTGCAGCAGCTGCAGGTGATCCCCAGGTAAGCAGGGCCTGGAGTGGACCTCAGCAGTCCTACAGCAGAGGGGCCTGAATGTTAGAAGGAAAACTAAGAAACAGAAAGAAATAACTTCATCATCAACAAACTGGACGTCCACTCAGAGACCTAATCTGAAAGTCAACAACTACAAAGATGACAGGTGGATAAATCCGCAAAGATGGGAAGAAACCAGCGCAAAAAGGATGAACACACCCGAAACCAGAACGCCTCTCCTCCTACAAGGAATCACAACTCCTCACCAGCAAGGGAACAAGGCTGGATGGAGAATGAGCATGAAGAATTGACAGAATCAGGCTTCAGAAGGTGGGTAATAAGAAACGTCTGTGAGCTAAAAGAACATGTTCTAACCCAATGCAAAGAAACTAAGAACCTGGAAAAAAGATTTGACAAAATGCTAATAAGAATAAACAATTTAGAGAGGAATATAAGTGAATTGATGGAGCTGAAAAACACAACACGAGAACTTCGCGAAGCATGCACAAGTTTCAACAGCCGAATTGACCACACAGAAGAAAGGATAACAGAGGTCGAAGACCAACTCAATGAAATAAAACGAGAAGGCAAGATGACAGAAAAAAGAGTAAAAAGGAATGAACAAAGTCTCCAAGAAATATGGGACTATGTGAAAAGACCTAATCTATGTTTGATAGGTGTACCTGAATGTGACAAAGAGAATGAATCCAAGCTGGAAAATACTCTTCAGGATATTATCCAGGAAAACTTCCCCAACCTAGCAAGGCAGGCCAATATTCAAGTCCAAAAAATACAGAGAACACCACAAAGATATTCCTCAAGAAGAGCAACCCCAAGACACATTAATGGTCAGATTCACCAGGGTTGAAATGAAGGAGAAAATGCTAAGGGCAGCCAGAGAGAAAGGTCGGGTTGCCCACAAAGGGAAGTCCATCAGACTCACAGCAGATCTCTCAGCAGAAACCCTACAAGCCAGAAGAGAGTGGGGGCCAACATTCAACATCCTTAAAGAAAAGAACTTTCAACCCAGAATTTCATATCCAGCCAAACTAAGCTTCATAAGTGAAGGAAAAATAAAATTTTTTGTGAACAAGCAAGTACTCAGAGATTACATCACCACCAGGCCTGCTTTATAAGAGCTTCTGAAAGAAGCACTACACATAGAAAGGAACAACCAGTATCAGCCATTCCAAAAACATACCAATAGGCAAAGAGCATCACCATAATGAAGAATCTACATCAACTAATGGGCAAAACAGCCAGCTAGCATTAAATGGCAGTATCAAACTCACATATATCAATATTAATCCTAAATTTAAATGGACTAAATGCTCCAATCAAAAGACACAGACAGGCAAATTGGATAAAAAGCCAAAATTCATCTGTATGCTGTATCCAGGAAACGGATCTCACACACAAGGATACACATAGAATCAAAATAAAGGGATGGAGGAAGATTTACCAAGCAAATGAAGAGCAAAAAAAAAAGCAGGAGTTGCAATTCTCATCTCTGATAAAATAGACTTCAAACCAACAAAGATCAAAAGAGACAAGAACATTACATAATGGTAAAAGGATCAATGCGATAAGAAGAGCTAATGATCCTAAATACATATGCACCCAATACAGGAGCACCCAGATACATAAAGCAAGTTCTTAATGACTTACAAAGAGACTTAGTCTCCCACACAATAATAGTGGAGACTTTAACACCCCACTGTTAATATTAGACAGATCAGCAAGACAGAAAATTAACAAGGATATCCAG
>PVKP010037912.1:0-21280 GCA_004027715.1 Plecturocebus donacophilus
GTAATCCTAGCACTTTGGGAGGCAGAGGCGGGCGGATCACCTGAGGTCAGGAGTTTGAGACCAGCTTGGCCAACATGGTGAAACCCTGTCTCTACTAAAAACACAAAAATTAGCTGGGAGTGGTGGCAGGTGCCTGTAGTCCCAGCTGGCAGGAGAATCACTTGAACCAGGGAGGCAGGGGTTGCAGTGAGCCGAGGTCACGCCACTGCACTCCAGCCTGGGCAACACAGTGAGATGCCGTTTCAAAAAAAAAAAAAAAAAAAAGAAAAGAAAAAAGAAAGAAATTCAAGTCATAATTTAAAATCTCCCCACAAAGAGAATTCCAGGGCAGATCACATAACTGAAGTCCTTAACAAAGAGGTGCAAAGAGAGTCCAGCAACGTACAGGCTAACACATCATGAGCAGGCAGTATTTATCAGAGCAATGCAAGATCAAGCCAACATTCCAGAGCCAATGGAACTCAACCTGTTAAGATGAGAAACGAAACAATTCAGATGGACATTATCTAGTAGAACAGCAGCTGCCTGGCAGGAAATCCTCATTTAAACTTTCTGAAAGATGCTCAGATTTCTGACAGTAATTGACAAGTGAAAAGATAAACTTACCTGGATCCCGAGAATGGTTATTTTGGGGAGAAACAGAGAGGGCAGTGGCGACGGGAGCTATTCCCCTGGAAACTGTGGTTTGGGATACATCCTGCTGACTTTCCCACCGGCCCTAGTAAAGACAAAATTGGCAATTTTGTTTCAAGTTATTCAATTAACCCACTCCCCCCCCCCCAAAAAAAGTAGTTACTCAAGACAAAAAACTGTTATGTATTACTAAAGTTCCTTTGTAGAATATAAGCTTGATTACATAAGCACTTTTGTTTTCTCTATTTTAGACATAGGGTTTCTCTCTGTCACCCAGGCTGGAGTGCAGGGTGTCATCACAGCTAACGTTACCTCCAACTCTTAGGGTCAAGCAGTCCTCCCGCCTCAGCCTCCAGAGTAGTGAGGACTACAGGTACACGCCACCACACACAGAAAATCTTTTTATTACTTTTGTAGAGACAGAGTGTCACTATGTTGCCCAGACTGGTCTCAAACTCCCAGCCTCAAGCAATCCTCATTCCTTAGCCTCCCAAAGTGCTGGGATTACAGGTGTGAGCCACCATGCCTGACCAGCACTTTCCTTCTGCTTGTCATCCTGCTTACTGTATTAATTTCCCCAAGAACAATACCCCCTTCATTTGGACAGCCCCTCCACACAGCAGTTTACAGTCTCCCATCCAGCTGCATCCTAGCATGTGTTCTAACCCTGGCATCCTGTTGTCTCCCACAGAAGACAGACCTGTTCCTTCTGCAATTCTCCCTTCGGTTCTGCTTTGAGGCCACTTCTGCTCTTTTGCCTCGAGATACCCTTTTTCACTCAGTTCTCCATGGAAACCCACAAACAACTCTTTAGTCAGAGGGTGTCTCTTCTCGCCACTCCTGGACTATGCTTCCACTGACTCACATGTAGTGCATAACAGTAAATGTTACCAAATATCTCATTTTAAATAGGTATTACAGATAAATTGCAGTCAAACCCAAGTCAAATAATTATAAATTCTAAATAATGGAAGTCTCTGAATTACCAAATTTTATTGTACTCTCAAGTCATTTGTAAATTCCTATTAAAGAGATTTCAACCAAGATTTCATTGGTTGAGGGATTAAAAGACCATTCCAAAATTCATGGTGAGCCATAAAAATAGTGATACCATCAAAGCACTTTTAACTTCAGCCCTATCTAGGGAAGAAATAAACCCAAAATGTTGCTTTTATTAAAACTGGTAAGAGATGAGACGCAAATCTTTTAAAAGCTATAAGTTCCCTTTGATCCCCTGATAATCACTAACTTCTTTACCACTGAAATTTAATAATCATGTGTAATACAAGTTTGAGCTGGCACTGCACAGATGAGTGACCCTAACGATTAACTCAAGTTTTCTTTACTAACTGCCTGAACAGCAGGATAGGGACAGCGAATTCTCCACTGCTCTTAAAGGTGGATTGAGGAGGAAGGACCTCTTAGGTTTCAGAAATGCATTGGAAACCTATCTGCTTTTAGCAGCAACCTAAGTACTGATCATAAAAATCAATAAGCCCTAAGTGATCTGGATCCTGTGTACTTCAGAGAAAGCCACTTTCCCTAGGAACTCTCTCAGCACTTGGTATTGTTTTTTAAAATGGTGTGATGGTCAGGATTGATTAGGGAGCAAGGAGAACAAGAGAGACATGAACACACGATCAGTGAGACCATGGGCTACGAAATACTTCACCGGAGGAGTGCTGGCATCTCCATGAATCACACACTGATTTACATACTTGAATGTTTTGTTACTTTTTGCATTCACATTTCATGAACTGTCTGCGAAGCTGGGGCCTTGTGCACCCTGGAATATCCCCATCAGGTGACTGATCACTTAGGTCGGCCATCCGTGGAGTTTCTCAGAGAAGAAAAGCTACCTGCTTTGTGTAGAGTTGGCGAGCTCACATATGGCTGTTTTGAAGACAACTTACTTCATTTGGAAGCATTTATTTTCCTATTTTAGATTTTTCCTGTTTGGCAGCTGTATGGCTGCAGTCTGTCCCTAAGGAAAACTAAGCTGCTGATCTGGAGTCAGCACCTGGGCTGTCTGACGTAGAATTGGGCCAAGAGCAAATCATAGAGGTGCCACCTCTTCCCCAAGGCACACCGAGGCCCTGGTGGCTTCATGGGCAGTTCTTCCCAGCAGGCACTCCCGCACACAAGGTTCCAACCCAATCAGAACAGAAGCAGTAACTCTGACTCCTTTACTCAAATACTGCAAGTGAGAACACTGAAAGGTACGCAATGTGTGGCTCCTGCCAGCCCTGCAGAGCATGACAAACAGAAACGGCTCACTCTGTCCTCTACCTGAACAGCCATCTTAACCTTGAGGAACCTCACATGCCACTCCTCCCCCCCAATTCTGATCCCAATGCCCTGGGACAGGGACCTCAAAATGCGCTGGGATGAAACAGGCTCTGCTTCAGAGGGAGCAGTCGATACAGAGGATGCGAAACTGGGTGCCACGCTCTTTCCTCCTCCAGCTGACACTGATGGAGCTCTGTGGAAATCCTCCACTGGACCACACTCTTCCCTCCTCCAGCTGACACCGATGGAGCTCTGCGGAAACCCTCCACTGGAATTACTAGATTTTTCTCCTCCGCCACACCTCCATTCTCTTGATAGAGATGAAATCTGTGGTTTAGGGTACAGCTACACACAGTTCCCCAGGGACAAAGCAATGACTGTCTTTGCGATACATTTCATTCACTTGGCGGTCCTAGGGTTATCCTCCCTTTACTGAAATGTTAGGAGAGACCAAAAAAAAAGAAAAAAAAAAACAGTTCAATGTACTTCACAGGGAGATGAACTCAGGACCACGGACTTAAGGACTTCACAGGGCGCTGGGACTTCCAGCTCTCAATAGCTCAGGTCTAAAAGTGAAAAAGTATGATCCCAGTTTTGCCTCTCCTGCAGTGATCTGCACTCACCACCTGAAATCTAAATCTCTCATCTGTCTCTAACATCCTGCATGTCTATCACACTTCAGAATCAGCTGTGATACGGCTACACAAGAGGGAAGCTGGCTTTGTTTTGGATCCTTATCCAGCTTTATCACCATTAGGACACATTTGTCCTCACAGGCCGACTCACAGAGACGAAACCCTAGTCAATGGTGTAGTTACTGGTAGTCAGCACCAGGCTCAGGGGCAAAGTGGATGAGGAGGAACGCTGGAGGCTCTGGGGGGACCTGATTTGGTCCCCAGGGACACCTGCAGTTTTCCCACTCCCGCTCCTCTGCCAGATACAAATTCTTTGGGTTTTCTGGGAATGAGTCTGGTTTTGATCAGGAAAGTGACAAAAAGGTAAGTAACGAGAAATGCCAGTGACATTTCGGGGCTAAAGGCAGCTCCAGTGCAGCTGGAAGAAGAGTGATTCATGCTTGGCAGCTCCTCCCAGAGCGGCATGAAACCATCGCAGTTTTCAGGAAGGCGATGGAGCCAACACAAAATTCAGTTTGTTCATGCTATTGACTCATCTTAATTTCCTAAAAAACTCCAATCAAAAGATGACAAACATACAACCTTAAACTGACTCATTAAAAATAAAGTTTCTCCTAAAATAACTTTGGAAATAAAAATGATTTTGTCAACAGCATTCGTAGTGTTGCAAAAGACCTCGATGTGCAGCCAACCCTAGGGTGGAAAGACCAATGACACGCTGGGATCATTCTGCACCCCAACCTCAGCCGGTCTCGGCAGACAGTCACAAAAAGCCTGCTAAGGTTTCATTATATCTATAGAAAATATCTGTACAATAATGATGAAACACCCAATAGCAATAAATAGCAACACTGCTTCCATCAGGGATCATATTTTATATTTTTAATTGAAAGACTTATCCCAAGAGTGATTTATTTTAGGCCCCACAGTGAATTTAACCTTTGGAATAGTTAACCAAACTTGATCTTTTTAAGATTAGTTCATCAATTCAATCTTGGTGGAGCTCAGTAAAACAATTCTACTTTTCATATGTAGGGGTATTGACAAACAGGAACAGAAAGCAGGGCTGGCCTCATTCCAAGTATTATTAGGCCAAACCGTGAGTCTCTGTTTAGAACCTAACTGCTTTCCTCTCGCCTCCCACATCCCTAATCCTATTACCCTCCTCCGCACCTGCCTCCCTGCCCACTTCACCACGTCTCTCATGCACCCAACTGAGCAACTGAAAACTAAGAGAACCTCCCCAGAACCTCCCAGTGGCCTCTGTCTGCTTCCAACATTACTCCAACCGCCCTGACCTGACTGCTCCATGTGATGTGATGTGCACGGAAGACAGCACAACAGAGCCTGCCATCTACAGCTCTGATGTGTCATCAGCATCAGCGAGGCGGAGGCACAGATTAACGGAAGACACCCCAAAAATGTCTGCAAAGCAGGCATAACTCAAGTCATTACAATTTTCAGGGATTTCACAATGTATTTTCTGGTGCTCCCAGCATCGTAAAGTCCAACTTAAAATTACATTTCTGACTCAACTTTCCTGTACCTTCAATATTTTCATGCAAAGAAACCAAGATGGTCCCACTTGGCCTTTGGTGTGAGAAGGTAGCCCAGAGCACCTTCGCCATGGTTCGCTCCACCCGCCTTCACCCAAGCTTCCAGGTCTCCAAATGTTTATTATTTATTACCTATTTTAGTATGAATTAACTCCAACTCCTCACATTCCAGGACCTTCTAAACTCAGTAGGATGCCTTCATTCTTGGTCTTTTTTGACAGATAAATACTTTTACAAACAGTCTTGGACCCGGGTAACACGGAACATTGGCAAGGCATCACACATACTGGTTGTACAGACAGACAAACTGCCACAGTGATTTTTACAAAAGGGCGAGGGTTAGTACAGTGTAGAATGAAGTCATCTTCTAAAAACTACAGTTAAAAATGTATTCATAAGCTGGAGGTCAAAGCAAGCATAAGTTTTAGATCGTAGGATAGCGCTTGTACCCCACTCATTAGGGAAGCCTAATGAATTAATCACCTCTCCCTGGAGCTCTGAAAACTAAGGAATGCAGGAAGTCCCCAAAAGAAAAAGCAAACCAACAACAAAATAAATCATGAGTCTGAGGTTCCCAATATAACCATTTCTTCACCCACTGGAGACTTCCTCAAACCACTAACTCCAGAAGAGCAAAAACTTCCAAGAAGTTACAATGTTAGCAAGTAAGACTTTAAGGTCATCTGTTCACATGGTCCAAAAACCAAATAATATAAAAAGGTACACGGTGAGCTGCCTCCTCCAACCTGTACTCCCACTGGCCACTACATCCTCCCACCCCCATCCCAGGCAGGTAAGGAACGATGAGTCCTTACAGTTTCTCGTTTACATGGAGGCAAATCCACACACAACCCAGCCATCACAAACAGCTGTATACTGTTCTGCACTTCATTTTTAATCACCAAATATATCCTGGCCATCTTTTCATAGACCTAAAAGGGTTCCTGGTCATGTTTATAGCTGTATAGTGTCCACTGTGTGTGTGTGTGTGTGTGTGTGACCGCACTACCACCAATGCCCTTGTACACACCACATGTGTGTAGGCATCGCCGTGCTAAGGAGCTGAAGAGGATCCTGACCATTGTGTATGCTTAAACATTACTCCCTCCTGAGACATGCTACTACAGGTGGCCCACAGCATCCTGATTTCAAGGCAATGCCACACAATCTTTAAAGATGTTTTTCCTCGTTTCATTTAAAAGGCCACAGGGAGAGCCTCTGTGTTTCTGCTGCTACGGGGTAGAGGGATTGTTTCTTTTCTTGAAAAAATGTAATTTAAAACATTTTTATGTTCCCTAACAATATTTCAGGATGCTCTACTTTAGGTAAGACTACTGCGTCCCTTCCACTGAAAATGGGGGAGCTATTCTGTACCCCACACAAAGGGACCTGGAACCAAAGGCCCTTGGGCTAGTATTTTCCTCCTCTATCACCTGAACTTGCTCATCTGTTAAGGTCCATCCTTACAACTCTGTTAAAGATTTCTGCTTCACCTCACCCTGTGGAGAAGCAACAATTCTCTCATTCTGACGTGTGGACATCCACCTAACTCGCTGATCTGACACGTGGTGAGCCGCATGGTGCTGAGGCCCTGGCATCCGTGGCAACCTTCCAGGCCTGTGGGTGCCAAGAGCTTCCACAGCTGAACTGGGAGCAAAGCGAGGACTGGGAGGTCAGCATCTCTGTCTCCCCTGACATACTTCACCATGTCTCAGAGGATGTGACTGCCACGGCTGGGGAGAGCCAGAGAGGCCAAAACCTGAGGAACACGACCCACTGCCATCCTCCAACAGCAAACGCGAGCTTGTGAGTGCTGGAACCGGGGCTTTACAGGTACATGAAACAGCGTGGGGAGACCCATCCTTGTGCCTGCCATGGCCCCGCCCCAGGAGGGGAGCCCAGCAGCCAGAACTCAGGCTTTCCTCACCCTCGCTAAGTTATTCGGGGACCCCAAAGAACCAAGAACCAATAGCAGGAAGGTCTGGAAGCATTAAGACAATCGTGACATGACAGTTACTTGTCTAATACACCTTGTCCTGCTAGCCCCCAGCCCTGCACAGGCCACGATGAGCACCTGAACTGGTCTCCATCCTCACCCCATGCTGTCTCTGAAGCCTCTGGACGGAATCCTTCCTAAAACCCTCCTCCCAGGCCTTCTGACACTCCCCCGCCCCTGTCTTCATCCCTCCCCGACACTGCCACCTCAGCACCGTGGCCTGAAGCGTCCCCACTGCCTCAGCCAACCCAGCCCCCACTGTCCCCGCTATCCCCTCAGGCTCTGGAACTTGGCTTCAACTCCAACACCTGAGACCCTCAAAAATGGAACTGAATCATTTCTTCCCAAAGCCTGCCCCACAGTTCATCTCTCAGACCTATACACTGCCATCCCAAAGCCGACATCGTTCAAGTCCCCCAACTCCAGCCTCACTCTTGGCGTCTGCAGGACTCTAGAGTCCCCTCCCCAATCCATCTGTGTCTCTCCTCTCTCCCTGGCTATTTCTCCCCTAACTGGTCCCTCCATCCTCCAACTCAAAACCATTATTCCCACGTTTGCACCGATAACTGTATACATTTATACATTTCCCATGCACAATTACACACCGCAGCCAGGGATGGGGTTAGACTCAGCTGGACCGTTAAAACAAACGTTCTAATTCACATGTGGCCATGTTACTGCTCTGTTTGCAAGTCCTTCCACGGTGTCCAGCTCCCGTGCCATTCCTTGGGACATGACGTCAGGATACCAAAAACAAGGCCCTGCCTCTCTGGGTTCCGCTCACAGACTCTACTTTTTTCTTATTTTTTTTTTTATTTTTTAAGACATGGTCTCTCTCTGTCACCCAGGCTGGAGTGCAATGGTGCGGTCACAGTTAGCTGTGGCCTCAAATTCCCGAGCTCAAGCAATCCTTCCCCGCCTCAGCTTCCCGGCTAGCTGGGATTACAGGCATGAGCCATCATGCCTGCCTAAGTTTTAAATTTTTTTTTTAGAGAAGGGGACTCCCTGTGTTGCCCAGGCTGGTCTCAAACTGCTAGACTCAAGCCAGCCACCCACCTGGGCCTCCCAAACCACTGAGATTACAAGCATGAGCCACCGTGCCCAACCCGTATGCCCTGGGCTTCACTCCCACCTCATGTGCAGTCAAGAACATGGCAAGCTAATTCATGCCAAGCCTTCACTCACACAGATCCTTCTGCCCACCATGTTCCTTCAGCTCCTTTCCTGACTGTGTGAACCTCAGTGTCATCCTTCGGGAGAGTGTTAGGAATGGATGGCCAGGCATAGTAGCTCATGCCTATAATCCCAGCACTTTGGGAGGCAGACACAAGCAGATCATGAGGTCAGGAGATCAAGACTATCAGGGCCAACACGGTGAAACCCCATCTCTACTAAAAATACAAAAATTAGCTAGGCATGACAGCATGCACCTATAGTCCTAGCTACTCGGGAGACTGAGGCAGGAGAATTGCTTGAACCCGGGAGGCAGAGACCGCAGTGAGCTGAGATCATGCCACTGCACTCCAGCCTGTGTGACAGAGAGAGACTCAGTCTCAAAAAAAAAAAAAAAAGAATTGGTCTCCACCCTGCAGGCCCCCCCCAGCTTGAGTCCTCTGTGAAGCTGGTGGGAGGGCCACGCACTCTGCCGCACCCTGGCTTGGTTCTAATAGTGTCTCGGCTCCTTTGTTCTATTTCTCTGGTGTACATGATGGACAGTACTTTTCTTTGAAGTAGATTGTATTATTTTCCGTTATTGTATCCACTTGAAATAAGGAAACTAGGCAGAGACTTTTTTTTTTTTGAGAGGGAGTTTCGCTCTTGTTGCCCAGGCTGGAGTGCAGTGGCACAATCTCAGCTCACTGCAGCCTCCACCTCCCGGGTTCAAGCGATTCTCCTTTCTCAGCCTCCCGAGTAGCTGGGATTACAGACGTGCACCACCACACCCAGTTAATTTTTGTATTTTTAGTAAAGACGGGGTTTCACCATGTTGGCCATGCTGGTCTCAAACTCCTGACCTCAGGTGATCCACCCTCCTCAGCCTCCCAAAGTGCTGGCATTACAGGCCTGGCCAGAGTTTTCTTAACAGAAGAAAAACAGAAGAATTTTGGCCACTTCTTTCAAGAAACTTCTAACTGGAGATTTAGGTTAGACACATTTCCCCAAACACACAGAAAGTCCTGTTTTTCTTATTGTTTCCTTAAGATATTTTATTTACATTAAAATATCACATACAATCCATTTTCAAAAACTCTGCTCTCTTTAGGTAATCACGACTGACCCTAAGCTACAGCTAATCAAACCTATCACTGGCGGAGTATAAACAAGCATAAACTTCAGAAACCCAGGTCCACGCAGGGCTTCAGCAAACAGATGAGCTGGCAATCTGTATGTCTATAAACATACACATGTATCCCAGTGTAGGCAAACTACTAATAATCTAGATCTTAAAAAAGAGTCTCCAGCTGGGAGCAGTGGCTCAAGTTTGTAATCCCAGCACTTTGGGAGGCCAAGGCGGGCAGATTACTTGAGGTCAAGAGTTCGAGACCAGCCTGGCCAACATGGTTAAACCCTGTCTTCACTAAAAAATACAAAAATTATCTAGGCATGGTGGCAGGTGCCTGCAATCCCAGCTACTGCAGAGGCTGAGGCAGGAGAATTGCCTGGACCTGGGAGGCAGAAGTTGCAGTGAGTTCAGATGGCGCCATTGCACTCCAGCCTGGGCAGCAAAAGTGAAACTCCGTCTCAAAAAAAAAAGTGTCTAATTAATGCATCAACTTCATCTTCACTGTTCTTAAGTTTTTATAAGGAAAATGTCGAACATACACAAAACTAAAGTGTAGAATAATTAACAATAGAAATAGCATAATGAACCCCACCCAGCTTTAAGAACTGTCATGAAGCAGCCAATTTCCGTCACTCCGCTTTAAAGATTCGAAAACAACTCCCTTACATCAGACCATCTCGTAAGACCACAGCCACTACTGACCTCCTCAAGGACTGCAAATCAACACGGGGCACGCTGCACACAGCTGGCAGCGCCAACATCTAACCAGACCCCTCAAAAGTGACAGGCACAAACTATCATGTGCGTGGCCCAAGTAAGATGGTTTCAAGGAGCACTAACCTTTTTTAAGTAAACAAGAATGAGTCCTCTATGCTTAAAGCTCTTTTAAACAGAGAACGCTCTATTACAGTAAATAAATTCCAGCGAACAAAATTTCTATTCTCTTTTTCTTTCTTCTCACAAAAATGTTAACTTTTAGATATAATTTTATTTCTCACAAATTTTCAATCATCATACATCAGCATTTCACTATAAAAACCTGATTTGAAATTTCTTTTCTGACAGAAATAGAAAGAAAATTTAGACAGAAGTACAAGCTTTAGCAGAAAAATTGTTTTTCAATAGCAGTAGCCAGAGAATCTAATAAACCTTATTTTAATTGGCAGATTAAAAGAAATGAACTCTAAACACTTTCCAGTAAGTTTCACATAATACAGATGTGAGTAGGGGAAATTCTGGCTTGCAAAAGTAACCTGAGATTTGAGAAGATGAAAGTTGAAAATGGGCCTTAAAACTGATAGAAATAGTTACAGACACCTACCTTGTTGCTGCCTAGACTGTATGATGGAATGAGATCTTGTCGGCTTCCAGACAACTGAAGAAGAAAGAAAGGGGAGTTAGTTCTTTACACTTTAGAGCATCAACACGTCGTCTAGGCAATGTCAGCCTTTGCCAACCCAGTCAATCAAACATCAAAGTTGGATGGCAGCAGGGAGGTTGTCAAGACGAAGGCTGCACACTAGTGGTCTCTGGGACATTACTAACATTGAATTGGTTATGAACAATTTTCACATCAGAGGTTCCTGTAAGATCTGGATATTCAGTTCACACTGAGGTCACAACCCGTAGACCTGAACAAGAGATCTCCCACTGGGTGATCCCTTCCTTCGGTGTTAAAGATACCAGGTTACTCGTTATCTTACCATGGCCTGAGCTTATGATTCCTTCCTCTGGGTATTTGTAGCAATTGTAAATAAACTCACAAACTATTTAAATTACTAGATCCCAAATGTTGAATGTCTGCATATATCAGTATATTTTAATATATCATTTTCTGAAGAAATGAGACCTTATCTTTCTTGAGTTAAAGTGATCTTCCTAAATGTCTGAGATGGTTGGTGACATCCTTAGCAGCCATGCTGTGGCCTCGTGACTCTCCAGCATGAAACTAGAATGATCCAATTATAATCACTCCGGATCCCTCTCTCTTCTCTCTCAGACACCAAGGCTAAGGTCAGCTGCCCTTTCTCACCATGCTTGTGCTGTGACTTCTCTTGGTGTGAAGTTAGGATGAAAGTGTCAGTTTTCATACCCACATCTTCATCAAAAATGAAGAAAAGAGAAATAAATCAAGGGGCCAAGAGCCTATCTTTGTGAATAATTATTCCCATGTTCAATATGCACATAAATTATATCTATGTTTTTAAAAACAACAATCAACTGAAGCCATTGTTATGAATCAGCCCAATATATCTGAGGCATGGACACCAACCTGGCTGTCCTGTGAACAACTGGTCTGTGAACTGAGTCCAGACTCCTTCTCAACCTTAAAATAACTTAAGCACAGAAAATGGCACTGGCTTGCCATGGGCACTTGGCTAGTTTTCGTTTAGTTCAACAAACATTCACTGAACACCTCAGTCGGTGCTCGGCTGTGATGACTGCAAGAGATGAAACAGCTGGAAGATATTAAGTGCCATTTCCCTTACAGTATCAGTAGGAAGAGGGCAGAGGTGCACAAGCCAATAGGAGTCCAGACCAGGGGCCCTGACATCAGTCCTGGGAAGGGAAGGACTTTGAAGATGGAGTTTCACAAGTGGAGAAGAGTTACCCAAGAAAAGAGGAGAGGAGAGAGGTCCCAGGCAGCGCACAGGACTGGGTTCCACACTTACTCTGTTCACATTTGGAGAGCTGATACTCCTCCTGCTCAGCTTCCCTTTTCCAGTTAGCTGTTCCTTCACCGCAACTTCCTGTGGATCAGAAAACATACAGAAGAAAAAGACATGTAAAAGACATGTTGCGAAAGTAACACCATGTACAGCAGATGTGCATCCCCCATTGATACACACACATTCCTAGCTGTTTCAACAGAGCTGTTATGATTGTTACGTACTGCATGCCTGTATCAAAACAGCTCACATGCTCCCTAAGTACATACATTTACTAGGTACCCATAAATAGTTTTTTTTAATTAAATAAATAAAGGCTGTTACTTCATAAGACAGTATGACCCAAGTACAATCACTCTGGATTTGAAGTTCATCAGAGTGAACTCTTCCAATGTTCAGATGTAACAACACTGAATTACAGAGTCAAACACAGACTCAGCCTGCACCAGGGCCTCCGCTGCCCGCCCTATCCATGCAGTTGGCTAACCTGGCGCAGACGATCTAAAGTCAGGAGGTTTTCTACCGCCAGCACGCTCCTCAGATACTTTTCAATATAAGCCTCTGAGTCAGCAGAAGCTGGGTTCTCGACATTGGCTGCCATTCGTGCTAATGCTTCTCGTTCCTCCACTCCCTGGGCGTCCTGAGGAGCAGAAAGTTATACGTTATAAAAGCTTCTTGATCTACACACACACACAAACACACACACACACACACACACACACATACACACATGCACACACATGTGCACAGAACATATTCCAAAATTCCGTTTGAAAGTCAGCTTTGGAATGCCAACGTACTTTTCCAAGGGAATAATGAAAGGTGATTAGGTGACTAGGTTTACTTGAAAGGCTGGTTAATTTAAACATAGAGCAGCCGAAACACAGCACCTTCTCAACAAAACTGATCTCTACTACATTCCCACTGCAAAAAAACCCATGACTGCTTAGAAACGATTCTGTAGACTAGCCAGAAATGTAACCACCAAAAGAACAGTATTTCAGGAGCATAACTCCCTGCCCTCAAACTCCTCAGGGCCAGAGACAGGAAAGAGGTGCTGGGGTGACCGCCACACAGGGCGGGAACCAAGCTGCCTC
Organism: Plecturocebus donacophilus; assembly: GCA_004027715.1. Lineage (NCBI taxonomy): Eukaryota > Metazoa > Chordata > Mammalia > Primates > Pitheciidae > Plecturocebus > Plecturocebus donacophilus. The sequence continues at coordinate 13,160 of PVKP010037912.1, forward strand.
CCAGGGAGGAGGCCCAGTATGGAGACGTTAGTGGATACAGGGTTTCAGCCCAGGGTAAATGACATATTGAGAACATGGCAGCTTGGCTTCAATTTTCTGCTCGAGTGGCAGAGGCCAAAGGCCTGGAGCCAACCAAGAAGAGGTCATCTAGGTCAGTTCTCCTGCACTGGGCTTTCTGGTACAGCCCATCCCCAGTCCTGGGACAGAAGCTAGCCGTGCATACAAATGGGACACACACAGTCAGAAAGGGGCTTTATTAATGTATTTAGTTATTTCAAGCACAGTGTTTTTTTTTTTTTTGAGACATAGTCGTGCTCTGATGCGTGAGCTGCAGTGCAGTGGCATGACCTTGGCTCACTGCAATCTCTACCTCCTGAGTTCAAGCAACTCTCCTGCCTCAGGCTCCCAAGCAGCTGAGACTACAGGTGCCTACCATCACGCCTGGCCAATTTTTTACTTTTAGTAGGGACGGGGTTTCAACATATTGGCCAGGCTGGTCTTGAACTCCTGATCTTGTAATCCGCCCATCTCAGCCTCCCAAAGTGCTGGGATTACAGGTGTGAGCCACTGCACCCAGCCACAAAGTGGGTTCTTAACAAATTACTTTTCTCAGGGAAAATCAGGTACTTTATTCACTTGTAAATTTCTTATAATAATGCCAAAATTACAAAATGTGTATCCATATGCCACTGCATCTGACATGCTATCACTGTAAGACAAAAGATTTTATATACGATTAAGGGGATTGAAAAAAAACCTCTGCTAATTAACTTTAAGATATCAATTATAAGACACATTTTAACTTCAAAGATATTTTTAAAAATTTAAATGAGTTTTAAAACAGATAAAATATGGGAGGATTTATAAGATGGCTTCAGTTCACAAAATCTTTTGTCTCACAGTAATTCATTTGAACCTCATAATAACCATGAAAAGAAGGAATCATCCTTATTTCCTAGATGACAAGAAGAAGACCACACAACTGACAAGAGTCAAGGCCAGAACTTAGGTCTCGTGTCTCCTGGTAGGGTATTCTTTTCACGGCAATACATAATACTTTGTGTAAAGAAAACAGACATTATCCTGATTTTACAAGGAGAAAGCAATTGTCTCTAGCCTGGACCACTTCTTTTGGCCATGATGTCCGAAGGGCTTCTGTGATACAGAACACAAGGAATTTTTACGGCTTTTTCATGATGAAACTTGCCTACTAAGGAATCTTCTTGTTTTTAGATCTAGTCTTTATACAATCAGCTTTATGTTTCATTTTGCCTTTATCATCAAGATTTGATAATGTGGAAACAATGTTTGCCAGTTTGGATGTTTAGCTAATTAACAGTGCAATCATTAGGTTGTGTTTATCTTCAAGCTGATCCCCTCGTATTTCTTCCTTTTTAAAACCTGGAGAATAAAAGCACTTTTAAAAGGATTAAGAAACTCAGTGGGAGAGAAGGAAAAGGGGAGGGAAATGGAGAGAGAAAAGGAAGAAATGAAGACAGTTCCCTATAACCGTCACTGTTTCTCAACTGCATTCAAGCCATTTAGAGAGATAAGATCTGAAACAACTGGAAAACATAGAAAATGTTTAGATACAGAGAATAAACAGTAAGTCTCTAGCTGGACATACATGTCTACTTGCTTTAAATCTTACAAACAAGAGTGAATGAAGCACACAGAGTAATCTATTATAGATCCAAGACTGTGCAACGACTAACTCTGCGAACAGGCCTTATTTTTAAATGTTCTGCAAACTCCAAATCAAATCATTAGATGGTTAATATTCACTATGCAAGTTTACCACTTTAAAGATCCAGGGAAGAACTAGTTACTCTCCAACATGACTTGAGAGGGAAAAGCATTTTGCAACACAAGAGAGCTAAAACAAAGCCCTAAACAAAATTTAAAACAAATATTACTATGTAATATTTTTCTTCTTCAAAGGCTGATCTATTAAAATATACACTGTTCATCTATTGTTCAAATACTCAACAGAATCAATGGACAAATCCTAAGCCCTGAAATGACAGGAACTGGTGCTGGTGTTGATGGCATGGTGAAGAGGGGTATCCTCTGATGTCTCACACCCCTACCTCTCCATCCCCTGAGGAAGCAAAGTCTCCACCCCCTCGCCCATGCCCCACTCTTTGACGGTGAGGGTGGGAGAAGGACTTTCTGTCTTCACAGAGTCCTTTCCTTAGGACCCTCACTTCTCCTGGCCTGGCAAGGGATGCCCCATTTCCCAGCTGTGCTGCTGTCTGGATGAATACACGTCTAGCTCAGGATACCTATTAGGAAGCATGGATATGCTACATCTTCCATCAAGCTTCTACCAGAGATCAATTTAAGCTCCACCTGTCTGAATCCTCTGAATATCTCAATTAGTTCAGACAATAATAGTACTGATAAAATAATAATCATGGTAACAACAACAGTACCAATAACATGTTCTCTAGCACATGCACAACGATTGGTATATACTGTCTCATTTGACCCTTGTGCAGACCGGGTGTGGTGGCTCACTCTGTAATCCCAGCACTTTGGGAGGCCGAGGCAGGTGGATCACGAGGTCAGGAGCTTGAGACCAGCCTGACTAAAATAGTGAAACCCCGTCTCTACTAAAAATACAAAAAATTAGCCAGCGTCGTGGCAGCAACTGTAATCCTGGCTACTCAGGAGGCTGAGGCAGGAGAATCGCTTGCACCCAGAAGGCAGAGGTTGCAGTGAGCTGAGATCGCACCATTGCAATCCAGCCTGGGCAACAGTGCAAGACTCCATCTCAAGACAAAAACAAACAAACAAAAAAAAAAACAAAAAACACTTTGTGCAGAAGGTATTACTGACCCTATTTGACAAGAAAAAAAAAAAACATACATATATATATATATGGACTAAAAGCAAGTTACCCAAGTTTACTTTGCTAATAAATGACAGAAACAAGATTTCTGATTGACTTCAGGATCCAAGTGGAATCTCTATGCTATGCTGCTTCCCTTCCTGGGTACAGTATGTTTCTCTTCTGTGAAAAAAGGTGGTGATTTGCTTTTCAAAAGAAAGTTCTTCAACAAAATACTAAAACTTTTAAAGCCACAAGTACATTTTACTGTGAATGGATATTAGAAAATTCCTCCTACAATCTATAGCTTCCCTAAACATACACTTTCACTTCATACCTATGTCTTGGGTAAATCACTTTTCAGGGAGTTGGCTCCTTTAAAGTGTTTACTTTTAGTAAATTAAATTGTATATCCTTCACCTCTGGAATATTGGAGACAATTTCAAAAGTCACTCCACAGCCAGGAATCGAACTTCGATGAGACATCTTTTTTAGGAGACTCTGTGCAAAACCCTGGAGAAAAACAAAATACAAGATATATGATTTCTCACCTGAAAAACTGAGTTTACATTAACAAAAGACAGCATAAAACATACTGGCTCATTCTCACTATAAGAAAACAGAGCATGTTTCCAACGAAGCAAGTGAAATCACCAAGTCCAGTTTCCTCAATGTTGTCCTATGACATGAAACCAACCTACTAGACACTCACCGTGTGAGACATGCCCTACACCCAACATAGGAAATGTATAGACCACCAAGAACGTAAACTGGCAGTAGGCATCTGGATGAACGCTGCTTAGCATTTAGCTGAAGAAATACAAGCTTCTTGAGTCGGCACAATAAAATGACCTTCTAACTAAGACGTAAGCAAGGACTGGTGATGCTTACACTTTTTTCCTCCCCAGCACGATGGACATCTTGTACCATGAATATTGACAAGTCCAGGCATTAAATTCTTGACCAAAGCAAGATCGTTATGAGGAATGATTTAAGACTGCACGGTCATTGTTTATGCTGACTGCGCTCTTTGCACAGTTAGGAATTGAACTGTTGAATTAATGCACAGATGACTCATTTTGAGATGCTGCTAAGACCGAACACCCTGCAGAGGCTGGAGAGAGCAGGGATGACAGCAGAATGCCATCAGGGAACAAAGCTAAGGGGGAGAGAACGTGCAACGGGCACCGAGCTTTCTCCCCATGCAAAAGGAATGGCAGAAACACATGAAGCCCCCAAGAAAATAGCAAAGCCAAGCTATGTGGTCTTAGATATACATCATTTCACAAACCTACCTAATGATAATTTATTTCATATTCAATAATCTTTAGTTAATTTTTAAAAAGAATACAGCATCTCAGAATGCAGAGAGACCGTTTAAGTCACTGCTCTTCTCCCTTGACTTTAGCCCCGCAGTGCTGAGCCACGGCTATTTACAACAGTCAAGGTATAGAGATCGCCATCCTTAGGGTGGCGAAGGGAGGTACAGATGCTACTATTATTCTACTTATTGATTTTCCATTTTTTTGGTATTAGTGAAGCCGACATCTGTGTTCGAGTGTCTGTGGAAGCTCCTGTTCTTGTTATAAAGAAGAAGAGGGCTTTCCACACGACCATTCTTAGAAAGGAAATACCTGAAATTGAGAAAGAAAATGGCGTGCCTTAAAAGTACTTCCACAATGTTTCAACAAGGAAAAAAAAAAAAAAAACATGGCAACCTACTGTCCCTACAATAGAAACAAAAACCAAGTGACACGCAGTGACTGTACAATTTACCTTTTCTGTCAAGGACCCTGTGGGGCCAGTGGTGGTGCCAGGTTAGTGTGAGGGCCTGGCAACCAGGATGTCTAATTTCGAAATGGAAAATCACTCTTCAAAATGCTCCCCATGAGTGGTGTGTCTTTTTCAAACCCTCACACACTTATGAGAAAAGGGAGACAGACAGAGTGAATGGGAGCACACCATATACATCTATAGCTAACCCTGTGACCTGGATTTTATTGATGTTGGATTGCCAAGCTAAAGAGCTGCAATTTTAATGGCATTACCGCCAGTCTTCATTTCAAAGATTGATATCAGTGTGACATTTGGAACTAAAGATTAATTTTTAGGGGTGGAGATTACATCTAGGAGTCTGTCAACCATGACTGTGCTCTTTTAAATGAAAAGATTTTCATCTGTACTGGTTCCAGTCAGTGTATTGAGAATGTCTCAAAAAAAGAAAGATGGTTAAAAGGATCCGCAGACGCAGTCTCCCAAATCCTTTTATTTGCAAAACCAGTAACAGAAAACATTTAAATTCTTTTTTTTTGAGACGGACTTTCATTCTTGTTGTCCGGGCCAGAGTGCAACGGCACAATCTCAGCTCACCACAACTTCCGCCTCCTGGGTTCAACTGATTCTCCTGCCTCAGTTTCCCGAGTAGCTGGGATTACAGGGATGCACCACCATGCCTGGCTAATTTTGTATTTTTAGTAGAAAAGGGGTTTTCCCATGTTGATCAGGCTGGTCTCAAACTCCCAATCTCAGGTGATCCACCCACCTCGGCCTCCCAAAGTGCTGGGATGAAAGGCATAAGCTAGTGCACCTGGCCTTAAATTCTAACCTAGAAGTTTTGTACTAAACCCCTTCATATGGCGCAAGGTCCTTCATAATCCAGCTGCAACCACGTGGAGAGGCGCGCTCCTTGGCACAGGCAGGATCCCTGGCACACGGTACTCCTCGCGGTTCCCAGGCTTGACCCATCCTGCCCTCCCGACTCTCTCTGCACATGTATTTCCTCCTATCCAAAGAACTCCATCTCCTCCTCCTCTGTCTGGCCCATGCCCTTCCTGGTCTCAGTTCAAATGCTGCCCTCCTCTCTGAAATGCCCCCACCACCCCCGACTCCCTTGGGCTGAATCCTTCCCTCTCTAACCTGCATTCTCACCACAAGTGCTGAGGACCTGCACCACATGCTCGGCTCGGGCTGAGAGCAGTTGCCTGTTATGTATCTACCCGTGCAAATCACCTCGGCTCTTGAGGGACACAGACTATTTCTTTTTGTTTGTTTTCAGAAGCACTGCCCAGGCTGGACTCAAACTCCTGGGCTCAAGGGATCCTGCGGCCTCAGCCTCCTGATTGCTGGGACAGCAGACGTGCGCCATTGTACTGGGCTTACTCATTTCTCATTCACCTTTTTATCCCAAAGCCAAATATACAAATCAAAGACTGCAAGAGGTAAAAGGTCTGGAAAGCAGCCTCGGCAACATGGCAAGACCTGGACTCCAGAAGAAATAAAAAAAATAGCCAGGCATGGTGGCATGTGCCTGTGGTCCCAGCTTCCGGGAGGCTGAGGTGGAAGGATCCCTTGAGCCCAGGAGGTGACTGCTGCAGGGAGCTATGATCACATCACTGCACTCCAGCCTGAGCAACACAGCAAGACCCTATCTCTTAAAAACAAAACAAAACAAAAGTGTGGCCGGGCACAGTGGCTCACGCCTGTAATCCCAACACTGTAGGAGGCCAAGGCAGGTGGATCACCTCAGGTCATGAGTTCAAGACCAGCTTTGCCAACATGGAGAAACCGCATCTCTACTAAAAATGCAAAAATTAGCCGGGCCTGGTGGCAGGTGCCTGTAATCCCAGCTACTCAGGAGGCTGAGGCAGGAGAATCGCTTGAACCCAGGAGGTGGAGGTTGCAGTGAGCCGAGATTTCGCCACTGCACTGCAGCCTGGGCAACAAGAGTGAAACTCCATCTCATAGAAAAAAAAAAAAGTCTGGAAACAAAAGTGTAGGCAGCCCTCTCCTAATGAACTAACAGCTGGTCTTTGAGGGAAACTCCTCATTTTACAGGGCCCAGATGAAAAGGCAACAACCAAACCACTGACCTTGCCCCTGACAGACTGTGTGGTACCCAAAAGAATGACCGTGACTTGTGAATTTGCTCTAAGAAAGATTCAGTTTAATAATACAGTCCAGGGGCAAGTGACACATCTGGGTCTTGATGCAAGCGTGGGTCTGGGACAGCGGCAGTCACCTGGGAAAGAAAAGCTCAGCGCTTCCTGGGTCCTTTTTCGACAGGAGGTCAGAGCAAGCACTGCACAGCCCTGCCCTCGGGTCGCACCTGTGGGTACAGCATTTCTTCCACTCAACACTAACCTGCCGGCCATGAACATTGACACAGATTCTCTTGCGTAACACCAGTTGCATGTCGGCAGGGTGGCTGAGCTGGACAGTCACGCGCACGATCAGAAACAGCCGCTCATCCGCGGGCGTGCCCTTGCTGAGCTGAGGGCAGCCATGTACCGCAGAGTCCCAGGAGGCTTCTGCTTTCGCCTGCGGAGAAGACAGAAAGGAAGTAGGTTCCCCTCTTCTCCAGAAACAGAAAACTCTTTTGATGAAACCACCTTGGCTCAGGCTGCAAGGGCACGTGCCAGTCACCAGCAAAGTTCTACTATGACAGCTGCCCTGAAGAGATGATGGAGTGGGATAGTGTGAACACAATCACCTTCGCCTGAAAAGTATAGAGCATGATGATCCTGGCTGGCTTACTTTTAAAATTTGTATTAAAAAATGCTCAAACGTCAAGAAAAGCTGCAAAAATTCAGTCCAGTGGTCCACATTCCTCTCATCACAATGCACCAACTGCTTTGGTTGGGCCACTTGTGCTTCTTTCTCGCAGCTTACACACACACAAACACACACACTTTAGCTGAGCCACTTTCAAGTAAGGTATGTATCATATGCTGGAAATTTAGCAGCGATATACTATTATTTAATACAGAATCCATATTCAAATATTTGAATATGGATTCGAACACACTGCCTGTCATTGTCAAGTCCCTCTGTTCTACTCGAATCTGCAACAGCTGCTTGGCCCTTCCTGGTGACACTTGCCCCTGCTGAACTGGAAGAGTGCTGGCCCAGTGCTCTATAGAAGGCACAGCCACTGCATGTGTCAGACTGATTCCTCACTGTTAAGATTCAAGTTTCGCTTCTTAGAGATAATACTAAGTAATAATATGTCCTCAAAGCATCATATAATAACAGCTTTCCTTCCTGAAAATATTCATAACTTTTCAAACATACTCAAAATTAGAAAATAAACTCCTGTGATATACCCATCACTCAGATTCAACCATTAAAATCAAGATGTCACCATACTGCCTTCACCTATTCTTTTCCTTTTTAACTAGTCCTGGCCAGGTGCGTGGGCTCACACCTATAATCCCAGCACTCTGGGAGGCCGAGGCAGGTGGATCACTTGAGGTCAGGAGTTCAAGACCAGCCTGGCCAACATGGTGAAA
>PVKP010037913.1:0-21272 GCA_004027715.1 Plecturocebus donacophilus
CTGCATTCTCACATTTGTTGCAGCATAATTCACAGTAGCCAAGATAAGTAATCAACCTACGTTTCCACCAACAGACAAATGGATAAAGAAAATGTGGTATGTATACATGATGGAGTACAATTCAGCTATAAAAAGGAATGAAATCCTGTCATCCTAGATGACATGGATGAACCTGGAGAGCTTATGTTAAGTGAAATAAGCCAGGCCCAGAAAGATAAATACCATATGATCTCACTCATATGTGAAATCTAAAAAGTCGTTCTCATAGAAGTAGAGAATACAGCAGTGTTTGCCAAAGACTAGGGAAGGGAGGTGCCGGGAGAGGCAGAATGAGATGAAGCAGGGACTGTTCTTAGGGGCCTGTTGGACACCCCCAAACATGGAAATAAAGGAAAATCTTGAGTTCCTTCAAGGGAAGCTCCAGGCACCCAGTCAGCCTTGAGAAGTAAATGAACTGGACAAGCAAGAAGGTAACAATAGCTTAAAGCAACAGCCAAAGAAGTTCAAGTCACAAAATGTTTGATTCCCTGTAAAATCTAAAGATAACATCTTAACATTTGTCATTGAGTTTTTCAGAAACCCAGACCCCCACCAAATAGAAAATGCTGTCCGATGGCACATAGACCTCAGATAATGGGGAACTGAGGACTGAACTCTAATAGCCACTCTTTGTTTTGAACTTCTTCCGGAGGGACCTGGAGGAAGTCAAACCCACAGGCCACATCTAAGATTCTTTTCTGTGGACCTCAAGCCTTTAGACAAAGCTTCCCTTCCTTCCTTAACCAGTTGCAAATTGAACAATCTTTGAATCTACTGATGACCTATAAGTACCCCCCTCCAACCCTGCCGTATGGTTTAGGTCTGTGTCCCCAACCAAATCTCATGTCAAATTGCAATCCCAGCTGGGCGCAGTGGCTCATGCCCATAATCCTAGCACTTTCGGAGGCTGAGGCAGGCGGATCACGAGGTCAGGAGTTTGAGACCAGCCTGGCCAACATAGTGAAAAATATAAAAATTTTTAATTTTATTATTTAATCTCTACTAAAAATACAAAAATTAGCTGGGTGTGGTAGCATATGCCTGTAGTCCCAGCTACTTGGGAGGCTGAGGCAGGAGAATCACTTGAACCCAAGAGGCAGAGGTTGCAGTTAGCCAAGACCATGCCATTACACTCCAGCCTGAGTGACAGAGAGACTCCCTAGGAAAAAAAAAAATGTAATCCCAGTGTTGGAGATGGGACCTGGTGGGAGGTGATGGGATCATGGGGCAGATTTCTCCTTTAGTGCTGTTCTTATTTTCAGGCCTCCACGTGCAAGCCCGGCTCCAGAAAGTCTGGGTCCTGCCTGCCTCGGCAGATCACCGTGGCTCACCCCACCCTGACATCTTAAGTGTTATTATGATAATGTAAATACTCCTCACCCCACCCTGTCATCTCAAATGCTCTTATTCCTCACCCCACCCGCCACTGTAACTGAACTTACAGTAATGTCTATTCCTTGCCCCTACCCCACCACTGTAACTGATCTTACCCTGTAACACCCCCACCGCCTCCCCCCAAAATTTGCCCCAATCTGTAAAACCAACTCCTATCCCACCGCCCTTCGCTAACGCCCTTTTTGGCCTTAGCCCACCTGCACCCTGGCGAATAAACAGCCATGTTGCTCACACAAAGCCTGTTTGGAGGGGGTCTCTTCATTCAAAGCGTGAGTTTTAGTGACTGAGTTATCACGAGATCTGGCTGTTTAAAAGTATGCAGCACCTCCTCCACCCGCTTCCTCCAGCTCTGGCCATGCGAAGACATGCTGCCTGCTTCCCCTTTACGTTTGCCATGATTCTAAGTTTCCTGAGGCCTCCCCAGCCATGCTTCCTGTGCAGCCTGCAGAACTGTGAGCCAATTAACCCTCTTTTCTTTATAAATCAACCCAGGTACTTCTTTATAGCAGAGCAACAACAGACTAATACACCCGCCTTTAAGCTTTCCCACTACTTTAGGCCAAACCAAAGTATAACCTCCATGCATTGATTTCTGATTTTGCCTGTAACTTCTGCTTTCCTGAACTGGACTCCACCATTAAAAACCCTTGCATATACACCCAGCGCGGTGGCTCGTCCCTGTAATCCCAGCCCTTTGGTAGGCTAGGCAGGTGGATCACCTGAGGTCAGGACTTCCAGATCAGACCAGCCTGACCAATATGGCAAAATCCCGTCTCTACTAAAAATACAGAAATTAGCCGGGCATGGTGCCACGTGCTTGTGATCTTAACTACTTGGGAGGCTGAGGCAGGAGAATCGCTTGAACCTGGGAGGCAGAGGTTGCAGTAAGCCAAGATGGTGTCACTGCACTCCAGCCTGGATGACAGATCGAGACTCTGTCTCAAACAAAACCCTTATTTGTAAGCCTTTGGGGACGTCAGGCTTTAAACCTGAGCTGCCTGCTTCTCTGTTTGGTGCCCTGCAAATAAACGCCCTCCTTTCTCCCCCTGCAAAACCTCAGTGTGGATGTTTGACCTTAGCACATCCAGCAAGCAGACCCCAATTTGGTTCAGTAACACAAATAGAATGGTCAACAAGTAGGAAGTTGTATTCAGGAAGAAAAGATTGTGGTGTCCTGCACAATAGTGTGACTACACTTCACAATAATGTATTGCATATTTCAAAATAGCTGGAAGAGAAAATTTTGAATGTTCTCACTACAAATAAATGCTAATATCTGAGGTGAGAGATATGCTTAATTACTGTGATGTGATCATTACACAATATATGTATGTGTGTGTGTATACATATGAAACAAAACCACACTGTACTACACAGATATGTACAGTTATTATATGTAAATTAAAATGTTTTAAATAAAAAATAAAATGGAAATATAAAAGTTATCCACAGTTATATTATTTCTATAGAAACAATTCTTTTTCTTCTTCTTCTTCTTCTTTTTTTTTTTTGAGACAGGATCTCACTCTGTCACCCAGAATGGAGTGCAGTGGTGTAATCATAGCTCACTGCCTCTACTTCCCAGGCTCAAATCATCCTCCCACCTCAGTCTCTCAAGTAGCTGGGACCACAGGTGCCCACCACCACACCTGGCTATTTTTTTTTTTCTTATAGAGATGGGGTTTCACCATGTTGCCCAGGCTGGTTTCGAACTCCTGAGCTCAAGCAATCCACCCACTTAAGCCTCCCGAAGTGTTGGGATGAAAGGTGTGAGCCACCATGCCCAGCCATGAACAATTCTTGAACAAGGCACCTAATCTCTCAAAACTTAAATTTAAAAAAATACATTTCTTTTATTTTTATTTTTATGTTTTTCCACCAAAAAATTAAATTTCTTATTTCTTTAGAGACATGGTCTTCCTATGTTGCCTAAGCTGGTCTGAAACTCGCGGGCTCAAGTGTGCCTCCCACCTCAGCCTACCAAAATGCTGGGATTACAGGCATGGGCCACTGTGCCTGGCAAAACTTTAATTTTTAAAAAATCTGGTTCAAGTCCCAGAAGAGTTGCTAAAAAATCAAACAAACAAAAATCTATAAAATGTAAGCAAAAAAGTTTTTTTTCTGAGAATTAAACACATAAAAAGCATTTAGTAAAGTGCCAGGCATGCAGTAAGTGCCCTACAAAAGTTTATTTACTTATTTAAAAATTGATGCCCCTCTCTACAAAAAATAAAATTAATTAGCTAGGCATGGAGGCACATGCCTATGGTCCTAGCTACTTGGGAGGCTCAAGTGGGAGAATCGCTTGAACTCAGGAGGCTGAGGCTGCAGTGAGCCGTGATCTCACCACTGCACTCCAGCCTGGGCAACAGAGTAAGACTCTGTCTCAAAAAAAATTAATTATCAGGCTGGGCACAGTGGCTTACGTCTGTAATCCCAGCACTTTGGGAGGCTGAGGCAGGTAGATCACAAGGTCAGGAGTTTGAGACCAGCCTGGCCAATATGGTGAAACCCCATCTCTACTAAAAATACAAAAAATTAGCCAGCCATAGTGGCAAGTGCCTGTAATCCTAGCTACTCGGGAGACTGAGGCAGGAGAATCGCTTGAACAGGGAGGTGGATGCTTCAGTGAGCAGAGATTGTGCCACTGCACTCCAGCCTGGGCAACAGAGCAAGACTCCCTCTCAAAAAAAAAATTAATTAAAAATAATTACTAACATCTGCATAAATATTTAAATAATTTGAGAATAAAACTTAAGAAAAAAATCACTAAGTATCAAATAATTACTTTCTTAACTCTTGAACTGCCTAATCTAATGACATTCTAAGGCCAAGGAAAAAACTGATTTTGCTCCCAATTCTTGGATTCCCATTAAATGAGGTCTATCTGCAAATGAAGGTGAAAAGTTCCTCTTCAACCGCACATTCCAACAGTTGAATGTGAACATCAACTTGAACGTTATAAGTGATTGTGCTTCACCTCAGGTGGTTCCCTTCCAATCAGTGTTCTGTCCATTTTCCTTCCCTTTGCACTTAAACACTTTTTAGCACCATATAGCTTCCTGGCTCCAAATTAAACTCTTAAATTGCCATTTTAAACTGCTGTTTCTTAGAGCCAAGCAAAAGGAGAGTATATTACAAAAGGAAAGATCACAGCTATACCCAGCCTAGGTCTACAACCTATGATTGTCTGCTTTCAATCCTGAAAAGGTTGTCCTGGCAACCAGCTTTACTAACTTGCTCTATTTCTCTCTCCTAAAGCCTTTGAAGTGAGCCCCTCCTCCTTCCCAGCCTTTGAAGTGATTCTGAATAGAATACTAAAGATTACCTATTAACTGGCCTAGCAGATTTTGATCACCCCAGAAAAACCTGGGGCACTTTCTTGAGCCACAGGCACAGCGCAGGCACAGGGCTTCATGTGATTACAGCCCAACCTGCTAGTGTAATTATTAATAACTAATCAACCAAATAATATTTCTTGAACATTTCATCTATCCCAGGGACTTTGATGGGTTCTACAAAGAGAGAAATGCAATCTCGACCGCCATAGTTTCAATCTAGTGCTATGTAATCCTCTAACCTGCACTCTCCAAGGTAATAGCCACGGCCACACATGGTTATCAAGCATTTCAGACATGACTGGTCCAAAGTGAAATGTACCATAATAAAAAATATGCATTGGAGCCAGGTGCAGAGGGATCTGTCTGTAGTCCAAGCTACTGGGGAGTCTGAGGCAGGAAGATTGATTGAGTTCAGGAGCTGGAGATCAGCCTGGGCAACACAGTGGACCCCATGTCTGCAAAAAAAAAAAGTTAATTAATCAAAAAAAAAAAATTTAGCTGGGCATGGTGGTACATGGCTATAGTTCCAGCTACTCAGGAAGTTAAGGCAGGATGATTGCTTGAGCCCAGGAGTTTGAGGCTGCAGTGGGCTATGATCATGCCACTGCATTCCAGCCTGGGTAAAAGTGAAACCCTATCAGTGGGGTATTGTGGCTCACACCTGTAAACCTAACACTTTAGGAGGCCAAGGTTGGCGGATCACTTGAGATCAGGAATTTGAGACCACCCTAGCCAACATGGAGACACCCTGTCTCTACTAAAAATACAAAAATAAGCCAGGTGTGGAGGTACGCACCTGTAGTCCCAGCTAATTGGGAAGCGGAGGCAGGAGAATCACCACTTGATTGCAATGAGCCGAGGTCTCATCACTGCGCTCCAACCTGGGCAACAGCGCAAGACTCCGTCTCAAAAAAAAAAAAAAAGATATGCATCTCAACACTATTTATAATACATAACTAAAATGTTCCACAGGAGTGGAATTAGTTATTCTGCTCTGTAGTTATTTAGACTAAGTTGGATGAAGAAGTGCAGTAATTACTCCCAGTCTCTCATGCCTTATAATGAGGAATTCATGTGTTTTTTGTTTCTCATTCTTCTCACTGTTGATTAAATCATGTCATGAAGTTGTTTTGTGTCTAGTTGGGTTTTTGCTACTTGCTTATTTAGGAAAGTTTCCGGGGGATGTGTCTTGAGAGTTGGCACATATGGGAAGAGCTTTCTGTTGCTTTTACATATAAACTGAGCAGGAAAGAGAATTCCGTTTTGAAAATATTTTCATGTCTTCAAACATTGCTTGAGAAATCTCACTGCAGTCTGACAGATTTCTCTATTAGGTGACTTCTGCCTGGCTGCATGTGGAATTTTTTTCTTTTTCTTTCAGTAAGTTTAATTGAGATAGGGAGAAAAAAAAAAAGCTAAAGAAAAAATTTCCCAAGGCTGGCGTCAAACAGAATTTTCACTCCCTGATAAGCTCCTTCTAGGAAGAAATTAGCATTTCTGATAAAATGTTTAATTATTTTAAAAAATGGAATTAAAGACATCTGAGAATCTAGGTAGTCATCCAATCAGTTACCAGTGAATACAGGTGTTTTTTATTTTTGAGACAGTCTCACTTTGTCACCCACACTGCAGTGCAATGGCTGGATCTCGGCTCACCGCATCCTCTGCCTCCCGGGTTCAAGCAATTCTGCCTCCGCCTCCCAAGTAACTGGGATTACAGGTGCATGGCACCACGACTGGCTAATTTTTATATTTTCAGTAGAGACGGGGTTTCACTATGTTGGCCAGGTTGGTCCCGAACTCCTGGCCTCAAGTGATCTGCCTGCCCTAGCCTCCCAAAGGGCTGAGATTGCAGGTGTGAGCCACCTCACCCAGCCTGAATACAGGTATTCTAATAATCTTAAACTAGGCATGTTTATTTCATATCTAATCCAAGTATTAGATTATTGATTAACTATTGGCTTTTTCTTTTCTAGAGTTAGATGGCTGTAAAAAAAATGGCCAAAAGCAGCTGAGTGCGGTGGCTCGTGCCTGTAATCCCAGAACTTTTGGAGGCTAAGGCAGGCGGATTACCTGAAGCCGGGAGTTCAACATCAGCCTGGCCAACATGGCGAAACTCCATCTCTACTAAAAATACAAAAAATAGCCAGGAGTGGTGGTGGGTGCCTGTAATACCAGCTACTTTGGAGGCTGAGGCAGGAGAATTGCTTGAACATGAAAGGTGGAGGCTGCAGTGAGCCAGGTTGTGCAATTGCATTCCAGCCTGGGCAACAGAACGGAACTCCATCTCAAAAACAAAGAAACAAACAAAACAAAGACAAAAGCAATCCTAAACAAAACCAATAATTAAAGGCAAAAAAACAAACCGTGTTTAATTTTTTTCTTAATCTGAAATAACAAGTTAATAAGTCCAAAATCTTATAATTTGGAGGAAAAACAAAGCTATAATACCTAAATTTCTCCAAAGTTAATGTAAATAGAACTTGCCAGAAGGCAGTATATAGCAAGGTCCCAAATGTGCTCTATATCCAAAAATCACAGTGCTAGGAATCTATGCTAAGAAAATAATCAAAAGTATTAAAAAGACTGATGTATAAAATATCATCTCAGCCAGGCATGGTGGCTCACACCTGTAATTCCAGCATGTTGGGAGGCCGAGGTGGGTGGATCACTTGAAGACAGGGGTTCGAGACCAGTATGACCAACACAGCAACCCCATCTCTGCTAAAAAATACAAAAATTAGCTGGTTGTGGTGGTACACACCTATAATCCTGGCTATTTGGGAGGCTGAGGCAAAAGAATTGCTTGAGCCCAGGAGACAGAGGTTGCAGTGAGCCAAGATCGCTAAAATGTTCCACAGGAATAGAATTAATTTATTTACCCCATGAAATATATATTTTTTCCAGACGGAGTTTTGCTCTTGTCACCCAGGCTGGAGTAGCGCAGTGGCGCGATCTCAGCTCACTGCAACCTCCGCCTCCTGGCTTCGAGTGATTCTCCTGCCTCAGCCTTCCGAGTAGCTGAGATGACAGGCACCCACCACCACACCCAGCTAACTTTTTTGTATTTTTACCAGAGATGGGGTTTCACCATGTTGGCCAGACTGGTCTCAGACTCCTGACCTCAGGTTATCCACCTGCCTCAGCCTCCCAAAGTGCTGGGATTACAGGCATGAACCACTGCACCTGGCCTCCCATGAATATTTTTTAAGTATCTATTGTGTGTTGGGGAATATTGGGTATGGAGATGATCAGGTAATTTCTGGTAATTGCATGTATCAGCATATAATGCAGCCATAGAAGCTGATTTACCAGTTTACCAGCATATATTAAAAATGAATCAGTTTCATTCTCTAAAAAATTCTGCTTTAAGAAATATACCTTAGGCAGGGCACTGTGGCTCATGCCTGTAATCCCAGCACTTTGGGAGGCCGAGGAGGGGGATCACGAAGTCAGGAGTTCGAGACCAGCCTGGCCAACATGGTGAAACCCTGTCTCTACTAAAAATACAAAAATTAGCCGGACGTGGTGGCCTACGCCTGTAGTCCTAGCTACTCAGGAGGCCAAGGCAGGAAAATAGCTTGAACCCAGGACATGGAGGTTTCAGTGAACCAAGATTGCTCCACTGCACTCCAGCCTGGGTGACAGAGTGAGACTCCATCTAAAAAGAAGAAAAAAGAAAGAAAGAAAGAGAGAAAGAAAGAAAGAAAGAAAGAAAGAAAGAAAGAAAGAAAGAAAGAAAGAGAAAGAAAGAAAAAAGAGAAAGAAAGGAAAAGAAAGAAAGAAGAAAGAAAGAAAAAGAAAGAAAGAAAAAGAAAAAGTCAATCCCCAGATTAGGAGAATATATTTGTAAATCACATATCTGATAAGGACTTCATATACAGACTACATAAAAGAAATTTTATGATTTAATAATAAAAAGACAATCCAATTTTAGAATGGGCAAAGGATCTAAAAGACATTTTTCTAAAGAAATGGCCGATAAGCACATGAAAAGATATTCAATACCATTAGCCATCAGGAAATTGCAAGTCAAAACCACAATGAAACGCTAGTTCACACCCCCTAGGAAAGATGGCCTATAATAAAAAAGACAAATAGTAGCAAGTGCTGGAGAGGATGTGAAGAATTTCCCATTGCTGGTGGGATGTGTTTTGGAAAATAGTCTGACAATTCCTCAAAACCATAAACATAAACTTACCATAGGACCACACAATTCTACTGTTAAGTAGAGACCCAAGATAACTAAGAGTGTATATCCACACAAAACTTGTATACAAATGTTCATAGCAGCAATGTTAGTGACAGCAGAAAATGAAAGAGCCGAAATGTGCATCACCTGGTGAACAGATAAGTGAAAGGTGGTCTATCCATATAATCAAAAATTGTTTGACAATAAAAGGAAATGAAGTATTACCAATATGTGCTATGGATGAACCTTGAAAACATCAAATGCTAAGTAAAAGAAGCCAGTCATGTAAGATTGCACATTGTAAGATTCCATCTATATGAAATGTCCAGAATAGGCAAATCTACAGGGACAAAAAAGAAGTTAGTGACAGTCTAGGGATGGCAGGACTGGAGGCAAACGGAATGACTGCTGAAGTGTGTGGGGTTTCTTTTGGGTTTGATAAAATGGTTCTAAACTTATAGTGTGGGTTGCACAACTCTGTAAATACACTAAAAACTTTTGAATTGTATATTTTAAATGGGTAAATTGTATGAATTTATCTGACTAAATTCACATTTAGTCAGATGTGAATTTCATCTGACTAAAGCTGTTAAAATGTAATCAAGGTATTTCTAACCAAGAGTGAAAACCAATTGCCACTCTGTTCTCAGCAATCATCTAAAACAGTGTCTTAGTCCATTTGTGCTGTAATAACAAAATACCTGAGGCTGGGTAATTTAGAAAGAACATAAATTTATTTCTTACAGTTTCAGAGGCTGTGAAGTCCAAGATCAGGGTGTTGGCAAGTTCAGTGTCTGGTGATGGCCCAGTCTCTGTTTCCAAGATGGCACCTTAAATGCTGTGTCCTCACATGGCAGAAGGGAGGGTGAGGCAAAGGCCTACGTTGTTCCCTCTAGTCCTTTTTAAAGGTTGCTAAGGCCAGCAGCAGTGCCTCATGCCTGTAATCTCAGCACTTTGGGAGGCCGAGGTGGGTGGATCATGAGGTCAGAAGATCGAAACCATCCTGGCTAACACAGTGAAACCCTGTCTCTATTAAAAATACAAAACATTAGCCAGGCGTGGTCGTGTATGCCTTTAGTCCCAGCCACTCAGGAGGCTGAGCCAGGAGAATCACTTGAACCCAAGAGGTGGAGGTTGTAATGAGTCGAGATCACATCACTGCACTCCAGCCTGGGCAACAGAGCAAGACTCCATCTCAAAAAATAAATAAATAAATAAATAAATAAAAATAATAAATGTTGTTAATCCCACTCATGAAGGCTCGAAAACAGCCTGGACAATCCCACTCATGAAGGCTCGAAAACAGCCTGGACAACATAATGAAACTCCATCTCTACAGAAGTTAAAAAAAAAAAAATTAGCCGGGCATGACGGTGTGCGCCTGCCGTCCTAACTATTCAGGAGGCTGAGGTGGGAGGATCGTTTGAAACCAGCAGTCCAAGGCTGCAGTGAGCCATGTTCACGCTACTGCCCTCTAGCCTGGGTGACTTAATCCCCCCTCCAAAAGGCATTATCTCTTAATGTTATCACATTGGAGATTAAGTTTCAATACGTGATTTTTTTTTTTTTTTTTTTTTTTTTGTGATAGGGTTTTACTTTTTTGACCAGTATGGAGTGCAATAGCATGATTGCAGCTCATTGCAGCCTCTAGCTCCTGAGCTCAAGCAATCCTCCTGCCTTGGCCTCTCAAGTAGCTGAGACTACAGGCACATGCAACCACACCCAGCTAATTTTAAATTTTTTGTGTGAGATGAGGTCTCTCTGTGTTACCTAGGCTGCTCTTGAACTCTTGGCTTCAATCTATCCTCCTGTCTTGGCCGCCCAAAGTGCTAGGATTATAGGTGTGAGCCACTGCTCCCAGCCCACAGGAATTTTACAGGACACATTACAAACCATAGCAAACAAGGGCTTGGCAAATTGACAGATTTTATACATTTTTCAGTATCAAAAACACGAACTCGATGGAGCTTTAGTAGCCTTCTCTATTCCATGCTTCACTACCTACTAATCAAACTTGGCATTCAAAACGTATTGTTTTGCCCTTCCAGCTACATATTCTTAAATATACTAAAAAACAAAAAATGGTTAGAAAGCAATATGGGAAAATGTTCACAGTGACAGTCTTTCTGGATGATGGGACTTTTATCCTGGACTTTCCTAACTTTTGAGCAGCATGTATTTGTTTACAATCAGTAAAAAAACATTACCTTTAAAATTAAAAAAAAAATCCTATCTTACTGGGGAGCAGTGTGGTAGTAGTGATTAACCAATATTCATAATGTATTATCCCTTGGTCCTGGGGGCCTAAAATAAGTAAAAATGATCTAATGATATGTTAAACTCTTAAATAAAATTATTGTAAAATTTCAAAATTTTATAATAGGAAATAGAAGAATTTGTCATCACTTTCTGAGGAACAGTATTCTGTATCTGTGAAATCCACAGAGCAATCTTTTTTTTTTCTTTCAGGCAGGGTCTCGCTCTGTCACCCAGGCTGGAGTGCAGTGGCACGATCGTAGCTCACTGCAGCCTCGGACTCCTGGGTTCAAGCCATCCTCCCGCCTCAGCCTCCTGAGCAGCAAGGACTCCAGGCACACACCACCAGGCCTGGCTAAATTTTTAAACCTTTTTTGTGGAGATAGGGTTTCACTATATTGCCCAGGCTTCTCTAGAGCTCTTGGTCTAAAGCAATCTTCCTGCCTCAGCCTCCCAAATTGCTGGGATTATAGGCATATAATCTTCTTTCTCAACAGATCAATCTTCTTTCTCAACATTGCTATCACAACAATTGAACCTAGCCATCAGGGTAGGCAATATTGGGCTGAAGCAATCCAGAATATGCCACATGCCAGTCTGGCATAAGGATTACTAATTTGTGCTAAAGCCAATTGAGAATCAACAAATTCAGGAGGAGTTCTTTGTTCTCCCCCATCTACCTAAAAGCAGGCCATAAATTTTTCTTTTCTTTTTTTTTTTTTTTCCCCTGGGTGCAGGTGGGCTAAGGCCGAAAAGGGCATTAGCCTAAATTTTTCTTTAATGAAGGTGTCACAGACACACACACACACACACACACACACGCGCACAAATTCCCCCTAATCCCTCAACCAGACCAGGGAGAGAAGAGCCACTCTTATCCTCAAGATGGGGAGTCGACACCAAGATGAGTTTGCGTAATCAGGTCCTACTAAAGTAGGCTTTATCTTCCATTAGTTCCCCCATAAGTTTCCCAGTCTTTTCCCCACAAATGATCATCCTTTAAGCCTAAACCTTCTTTCCACTTTTGAAAGGGTATATGAGTCCCTGAGTCTAATCTCTTCTTTGAGTTTCACTTCTTTTCTCTGAACTCATGTACACATAAATACAGATTATATTTTCTCCTGTTAATCTGTCTTTTGTTAGTTTAATTCACCTGCCCTCAGTTACAGAAATTAAGAAGATAGAGGTAAAACTTTTTTCTCCCTGACATTCTTGATTTTTAAACATTTTAAAATAATCTTCTTCACATAAAAATGTTTTAGGATCTAAACATGTATTAATATTGTTTTTATTGCTTTTATTTGTCAAGTATTCTGTAAAATTTATTAGGTTTTTATGTATTCCTCTTCTCCCTCAACTAGAATCCCAGCTTGCAGCAAAGACCCAGATTCCCCTAAATTAGACCTTTTGAGGAAAGGGGAAATAGTCCTTTACATAGTGAAGGTAATCAATAAGCAGTTTTTAGATCTCTCTATTATAAAACATTTTTTGGCAATAAAGAAGCAGGCATTGTTTTTTGTTGTCGTGGTGGTTTTTTTTTTTTTAGATCAAGTTTCACTCTTGTTGCCCAGGCTGGAATGCAATGGCATGATCTCAGCTCACCACAACCTGCCCCTCTTGGGTTTAAGCAATTCTCCTGCCTCAGCCTCCAGAGTACCTGGGATTACAGGCATGCACCTTCACACGCAGCTAAATTTTTTTTTTTTTTTTAGTAGAGATAGGGCTTCTCGATGTTGGTCAGGCTGGTCTCCAACTCCCAATTTCAGGTGATCTACCCACCTCAGCCTCCCAAAGTGCTGAGATTACAGGCATGAGCCACTGTGCCTGGCCTAAAAGCATGCATTGTTGGTTGCTTTACAAAAAGGTCTCCAACAACTACTTTGTGCTTAGCTACTAATTTATAGCTCATTTTATTCTAAGCTGTATCACCATGTTTACAAATCATCCTTTGGTTTTTATAGCTTATTTTATAGTCACCTTTAAAATTTGGGTCTTTCATAAAAGTCATCCTATATTCTAAAAACAAAAAGGACTTACATTTGAGTTACAAATGTGTTTTAATTTATGAAAAGTCTTTCTTGCATCTTATCTTTCCATGTCATATTTACTCAAGCTTGGATTTGAATAGATTCTTATGATTTCTTTCTTTAGCAGAATTTTGCAGCTATTAAAATTAAAAAGCAAACTTTCATTTTGAAATTAAACATTGATCTTATGGAATGTATTTAATGGTAAACAAATGTCTGTAAGCAAATGTTCCTCATAATTAAAGTCTGCCCTTCTAAATCTGAACTGTTCTTGAGCAATCTCACCACTGATGAAAAAGATTACATTTCATTCTGTCTTCACATTCATTGATAATTGGATGAGATAAAGGGTACATATATGTGAAGTAGTCCTACATTCTCTATCACTAGACTGAGTTGAAAGACTGTTTTGTGTTTCATGTAAATATCAGAACCAAATAAGATGGAATTTTTTTATCACCTCCTTTGTCGTTTCTTTCCTTCCTTTCCCCACCCCCACCAGTCTATCCCCAGCCATCTCTTCTTTCAAACTATCATCAGATCAAGAGTCAATCATATAACTTTCCTGCATACAAGGTTTTAATGGTTCATTCATTGCCTGAATAAAGCCTAATGCCAATACTAAAAGGAGACATATCGTGAAGAAGAGTATTGACTACTGCCTGGCTTGTCAAGGTGACATTTGCTTGTCGAAGTCATCATTTTTGTGGTAGGTCTTCATTTGAATCATGTTTGTCAATTTGCTAAGAGCACTGGCTCTCACTAAAGTAACAGAAGACTGACATGTAAACAACAACACTGCTACAGTCTGAATATTTGTGTCCCCCAAAATTCATGTGTTGGAATCCAACCTTCAAGATGATGTTATTAAGAGGAAGGGCTTTTTTTTTTTTTTGAGACAGAGTCCTGCTGTGTCGCCAGGAGCCAGGCTGGAGTGCAGTGGCGCAATCTCAGCTCACTGCAATCTCCGCCTCCCGTGTTCAAGCCATTCTCCTGGCTAGCCTCCCGAATAGCTAGGACCACAGGCACGCGCCACCACGCCCAGCTAATTTTTGTATTTTTTAGTAGAGACAGGGTTTAACCGAGGAAGGGCTTTTTAAGACTGATTGTCAGGAGGGCAGAGCCCCCATGAATGGAATTAATGGCCCTTCTATGAAAGAGGCCTCAGGAAGCTCAGTTCTTTCTCCCATGTGAGGATGCCACCATCATAAAATCAACCATCCATGAGAAAGCTGGCCTTCGTCACACACAGAACCTGCCAGTGCCTTGATCTTGGACTTCCCAGACTCTAGAACTGTGAGAAATAAATTTCATTGCTTGTAAGCCAGCCAGTTTTAAGGTATTTTGTTACACCAGCCTGAACAGACTAAGACAAACACCAATATATTTAGCTACAATAAGAAATTTGGCCAGGCATGGTGGCTCATGCTGGAAATACCAGCACTTTGGGAAGCCAAGGTGAGATGACCCTTTGAGCTCAGTTTGAGGAGAGCAGCCTGGGCAACATGGGGAAGGGAAGGGGAAGAGAAGGGGAAGGGAATTAACTGGAAAAATAACTAGCTATTCTGACCACCTCAATTCTAAATTCTTTTTTTTTGAAACAGAGTCTCACTCTGTCACCCAGGCTGGAGTGCAACCTCCTGAGTAGCTGGGATTAGAGGTACCCGCCACCACTCCCAGTTAATTTTTGTATTTTTAGTAGAGTCAGGATTTTTCTGTGTTGGCCAGGCTCTTCTCAAACTCCTGACCTCAGGTGATCCACCCACCTTGGCCTCCCACAGTGCTGGGATTACAGGTGTGAGCCATCATGCCCGGCCCAATTCTGAATCTTTAGAAATGTGTGAAAAGCTAGATTATAACTGAAATTACGTGTGCTTAAAATCAGGGCAAGAAGCAATGTGTTTTAAGTACAGGATGGCATTAGGCTTGGTACTTCAGCAACAGATTTGTACAGTATGTTGAGTCTTTAAACAGAGCATCCAAAATATTATTTTTTTAAAAAATGTTTATTTGAGACAGAATTTCTCTCTGTCACCCAGGCGGGAGTACAGTGGCACAATCACAGATCACTATAGCCTCCACCTCCCAGGCTCAAGCAGTCCTCCTACTTCAGCCTCCCATGATGCTGGAACTACAGTATACACCACCAGCATTTTGTATTTTTTGTAGAGACAGTTTTTCCACGTTGCCCAGGCTGGTCTCAAATGCCTGAGCTCAAGCAATTCTCCTGCCTCGGCCTCCCAAAGTGCTGGGATTAAAATTATTCAGTATTTTGGAGGGGAGTAGGGGGCTAGAAAAAAAAATGTTGACATTGACAGCAGAGCTCGGGCCCTGTGTGACCAGTGACACACTCGTAAAGCCAGCCTAAATATAAAAGAATCCTCTAGAGCAAACTAACACCCACCCTATAAACCCAGCTGGCCCTCTCTTTCTGTAAATAAAGTTTTATTGGAATGCAGCCATGCTCATTGGTTTCATCTATGGCTGTTTTTGTTCTACAAGAGGAGAGTTTTCCATACTTGCAACAGAGATTGTAAGGCCCACAAAGGCTAAACTATTTACTCTCTGGCCCTTTATAAAAGTTCGTTGCCTCCTGCTGTAGTGTATAATCTGTCAATTCTTGCCCCATACTTGCTATTCTAAATGAGCACTCAGCCATCTACAACGTGCTCCACTCTTCTCCTTGGAAACCATGTACAGGCCACCTGGAGTCTGCAGCTACAAATCCGAAGAATTTGGATACTGCTGACCTGCTCACAGACTGAAATGCCAAGGATTTCTGTGGTACTGCAGGACAGCAATAACTATGAATTCTCATGGGGAACCCTGCAAAGCTGTATGATCTCTTCTACCCAAGTCTCTTGTATACCTGAGGTTTCTCACCACGGCTACCACAAAACAACATACAGCTGCCAACTCCCAGTCAGCAACTTGCTGGATCCTTACGTTCCCTTCATAAAGGATAGAGCTCAAGAACTGCTCTTCTTTGACTGGCTATTAATACAATCTCGACCGGGCGCGGGGACTCACACTTGTAACCCCAGCACTTTGGGAGGCCGAGGTGGTCAGGAGTTCGAGACCAACCTGACTACGATTGAGAAACCCTATCTCTACCAAAAATACAAAATGAGCCTAGCTACTCAGGAGGCTGAGGCAGAAGGATCGCTTGAACTTGGTAGGCGGAGGTTGTAGTGAACCGAGATCACGCATTGTGCTCAAGCCTGAGCAACAAAAGTGAAACTCCATCTCAAAAAATAAATAATAAAAAAATAAAATCTCTAAAACTCTCTAGCTCCATGTCTGGGACTTCCGCCTCCCACCTAAATTCCCCTAAACCAGGTGCCCATGTGCTATGGTTTGAATGTCCGTCCCCTCCAAAACTCATGTTGAAATGTAATTACCATTGCAACAACATCAAGAGGTGGGACCTTATTTTTTTTTAATTTTAATTTTAATTTTTTGTAGACACAGGGTCTCACTCTGTCACCCAGGCTGGAGTGCAGTAGCACAATCATGGTTCACCGCAGCCTCAACATAGGCTCAAGAGATCCTTCTGCCTCAGCCTCCTGAAGAAGTGGGACCTTTTAGAAGTGATTAGGCCTGAGGGTTTGCCTTCCTGAATGGATTAATGCCATTATCTCAAGAGAGGGCTTGTTATGGCAGGAATGGGCTCATTATAAAAGGGCACATTCAGTCCCCTTTCTTTCCCCTCTTGCCCTCTTTCCTCTGCCATATAATGACATAGCAAGAAGACCCTCACCAGATGCCGACTCCTTGATATTGAACTTTCCAGCCTCCCAAACCATAAGCCAACAAATTTCTGTGTAATATAAGTTACCAAGTCTCAGATATTCTGTTATCACAGCACAAAACACTATGTAACCTTAATACCTGGGCTAGGTCCTATTAGGACTTTAAGGATCTAAGAGTTTACCCTGAAGACTATCTAGTCAGCCCGCTAGTTTCATGGATGCTGGTAGAAGACATGAGACATCTGGGTCAGAAATAAAGGACAGTTTATTACTCACAACAATAGCAATAGCCAAAGTAACAGCATTTAGCACCAGTTCCCCACTCCTCAGTTTCCACAGGGTGACACAAGGGCCAGTTGATGTCCACTCAGGCAGTGAATTCTGCTACAGGAAAAGCAGCTTGAGCTTGGAAAAAGAATCCTGCTATAATGGGCTATAGCACACTTGCCCATAGCCCTAGAAGGCAAGATTATTTTACTTGTTCTTTTGCTATGAAGAGAGACAATCTCTATCCTTCAAGACAGTTTGCTGTATAAATGTCCTCTAAAGATAGATGGGAACAAAGGGAAGTCAGTGCCCTGGTTGCGAAATGTGCAGAAATGCAAGAAATTCTTGGAAAATTGTCTCTCCACAGCCTCCATTTGGACTTGGTCCTTGATGGGGACTCTTCCCTCCCACTCCTATAGCATAAGCGAGCCCCGTTTTTCCTATGAGCAAGTTGGATTTTTGCTAATGACTTCTCCTGGGTTCAATTCCTTCTTTTCTAGTTTACAGATTTATACCTAGCACTTTAGAGAAATATACCCTACCCCTCGTATCACCCCCAAAACAACATATAACGAAGTGGTCTCTCATGTTTTGTGACTTTTCAAGTAGAATTTTATAAATTGTTTTTTTCTATATATAGCCACACAATTTAAGTATCACAATATGTTTAACGCACTTAGCCGTTTCCTCCTCCCAACCATTCACTATGTTCTTCCCAAATTCGTAAAGTTGTGTGTGTATAAAGCTACAAAAACATATATGATATTAAACTCAACAGCCATCACACATAAATGTTACAGATTACTACTGGAATCACATTTAGGATGCACCATGTAAGGAATCTATTGTGCCAATGAGAGACTAAACATGAGTGGATAAAACGGAAAAGGAAGAGGAATCAGGAACTCATTCCAAACAAACACATCATCCAGAGGAAACAGGATAAGCCTGTCCAGACACTGGAAACTATCATGAGGAAGGAAAAGCAATTCTCAGAACAGATGGGCGGAAACTGAGCAACTAACAGAGGTGGAGCCATGTTTATTTGAGAAAGTGTATTCTGAGATTTGGGGGCCGAACAAAATCTATACGTATTCCCCAAGGCTCCTGGATCTATAATGATGCTATATACGGATACTTAACTGGCATGCATGAGCTTCTGTAAATGATCAAACTGTTTCTTAAACCTACAATTCTCTGTCACTTATAACTTCCTGTCTTTTGAAAAATACATGTATGTTTTTATTTGAATGGATACTAACTTGATTAATTCATTTCCTAAATATTTGAATTTCTAGAGAACTGTGAATGTTTATGGAGATGACTGAAAAGGATATTTAAACCAGGTCTATCCCAGACAATATAGGATACGTGGTTATGGGACATTAAAAAAGAGAACTGTTAAGCCTACAATCCAGTATCTTTTTCTCTGCTATATTTTTTAAAAGCTTGCAGAGTAAGGCATCTGTTATTGTTTCATCTCTTTTGATACAACTAAATTCCTTCAAACACATACAATTAAAAAATAATCCACTCTCAAGTAAATTGTATGTCTATGTGAATAAAAATGCAATCCCTTGTATATGAGTTTTATGTTTCCCAGCTGTCCAGGAGATTATTATGTATCATAAATTACATACTCTGTATTCTGCATTCTTTGGTAGCTACAAATGAAAAGATTTAGGCATTTAAAAAATTTCTTATTGAAGTAAAGCCCTCACTAATTATTCATCAGCAATAAAGACTTTATAATTGTTCAATATTTTGAAGCATTTATGCACATAAACTAATCCTCATTTAAATAGTTTATTCATCTAACTGCTTTCAGAAAGATAGAGTACCTCTTTTTCCCATACTCTAAACATCAAATGCAATCTTTTCAAAACAACTAGAATCATTGATTTTGAGAGCTGAAATATATTTCATTTTCTCAAAGTAAATAAAAAAACTGAGTCTAAGTGATTGCCTAAGAATCATATTCCCACAAGGTCTGCCTGGCTAGAAGTACATTGAAATCACTTTTGAAACCCTTAAGAATCCATGCTCTTTCTGTAACATGCAGATTTTTCTCTTCACAATTCTCATAGGGAATTGATTTTGAATTTATTCAGTTTAGTAGTGCTCAGACAGATGGTTCTACATGTCTTATAACATGACTAGTGGGCATTTCTTTTTTTGATTCTTTAGTTATCTAGGATTTTATTCTGTATTACTATTCCAGATGAATATTTTAAATCCTTAATTTATTCTTGTAATAAAAGGTAGGCTTTTCTTTGGGGGCAAGTCCATTTTTCAAGCTAAACTAAGGAAAGCTGAAACTCCAAACTGAACATAAATTAAAATTAAAATTTAACCACGTTGTGATGTTAACGAACCACTAATGGTTCTTAAAGTCTTCACAGAGGCTGGCAGAAAAACTTCACAGTGAATGAATTTTATTACTTCTGACAACAATGTCCCTACCTAGGGTGCTTCTGTAATGTTTGTGAGACTGAAATACTTAGAAATGTTCACCTGGCCACATTTTACCTTATTTTCTCTTTCTCTCTCTCTCTCTCTCTCTTTTTTTTTTTTTTTAGATGGAGTTTCGCTCTTGTCTCTTGTTGCCCACGCTGGAGTGCAGTGGCATGAGCTCGGCTCACTGCAACCTCTGCCTCAAAGGCTCAAATGATTCTCCTCAGCCTCCCAAGTAGCTGGGATTACAGGTGCCCGCCACCGCGCCCGGCTAATTTTGTATTTTTGGTAGAGACAGGTTTCACCATGTTGGTCAGACTGGTCTCAAACTCCCGACCTCAGGTGATCTGCCCACCTTGGCCTCCCAAAGTGCTGAAATTACAGGCATAAACCACAGTGTCCAGCCTATTTTATTTTCATCTTGTGCTAACCTACCCTGTGTTAGCCAGACAGACTCCATCTTCCTGAGAGCCAGACAGACTCCACCTTAACCTCCGTCTCACCCCTCCCACCATTTCTCCCTTGAGTGCACATCTGGGTCATGCTACTGTGCTGGGTCATGCTGTGCTTAGAACTATAGAGGCATATAACCATTGTACCATATCCTGCTTGGCAAGCCCACTCGCTATTGTGAATACCCCCTTGATTGATTGTATGGCAAATACCGAATACCCCCCTTGATAACCAGCAATCATGGGTAATCAACAATCACAAGAACCTCCTTAGTAATCAACAATCATAAGAACCTCCTGCCTCCTAGTTACCAGCCTCCTTATCTAACTTGCTTGTTCTGCTTCTGTAAATTCTGCTTCAGCTAGCCTCCCCCTCCCCTCTCTTAAGCAAGATAGACTGATAGTAAATATTTGCAATACATATAACAGGCAAAGGGTTATAAGCCACATATATATGTACTTATCCTTGCAGATAATCTACATTTAAGCCTCCTTCAATAAGAAAAAGACAAATAACTCAATCGAAAACCAAATTATATGAATGAGCAATTCATAGGAGGAAAAATATAAATAGTCAATAACCATATGAGAAGATAGCAACCCTTACTGATAATCAGGGAAATGAATCTGAAACAAGGACGAAATATCACTTTTCAACCAATATATTGGTAAAGATTTAAAAGTTTTCTAGTATCCATGTTAGTGAGATTATAAGAAAATGGATGGTCTCTTACATTGCTGGTAAGAGTATAATTAGTAAAAACCACTTTGGGGGCAACTTGGCAATATCTAGTACTTTTCAAAATGCAAATGCCTATGGAACCAGCAGTTCCTCATCTTTGTGTCTATGCTAAAGAAGCACTAACACATACATACAGGAAAACTCATGCAAAGGCATTCGTTGTATCATTTTTTTATTTTTTTTTATTTTTTTTTTATTTTTTTTAGAATAAAAAGAATAAAAGAGAGAAAGAAAGAGGAAGAGATTTTAGAAAAAGAGAGAAAAGGAGAAAGAAAGAGCAAAAGGAAGAAAAAAAGAATGAAAGAAAGAGGAAGAGATTTTAGAAAAGGAGAGAGAAAGAAACAGCAAAAGAAAG
>PVKP010037914.1:0-11427 GCA_004027715.1 Plecturocebus donacophilus
TAGGGACCGGGGGCGGGGCCGTCTCCACTGAGGATCGGAGAGCGGCTGGAAGGTCGGGGGCGGGGCGTGCGGAGGGGCGGGGCGTGCGGAGGCCGGGAAGGCGCCCCCGGCTGGCTGTGAGGCCGGCTCAGTGCGGAACGGCGTAGCGCCCCTCGCGCCCCGCTCTGGGAGCCCCACGTCCGCGCCCGCCATGCCGGAGCAGTTCAGCGTCGCCGAGTTCCTGGCCGTCACCGCGGAAGACCTCAGCTCCCCGGTTGGAGCTGCCGCCTTCCCCGCCAAGATGTCCCGGTGCCGGGGGGCGGCGCTGGCGCGGGAGGAGGTGAGGGGGCCGAGGCGGGAGGGGTCGGGGGGGTCGGCGCCTGGCCTGGCCTTGACCTCCACAGGCGTGACCCGAACTGCGACGGCCCTTCAGACCGCGCCCCGAAACCTGCTCCTTCTCTAGATCTGGGAGGTCCGAGCGCATCTTCAACAGCTGCGTCCTCACCGTCGAGGCGGCGAAGAGGCCCGAGGGACCGTTTTGGGGGTCCTAGAGGTCGCTTCGATGACTAACTGTACAGGTCGGGGGAGGTACCCCAAGTAGCCCGCGTGACCGCCTCGTCACACATGTTTGCCTAGCGCCTTCCAGCCTCAGTTTGCGTTTTCATCTTCGGAGCCCCACAAGTGTGTCTCCCGAGTCACTCCCCTTCTGAGAAGCAGGCTTCCCGCCTCAGTCCTGAACTTTCTTCCTTCAGGCTGCAGGGAGGCCCCCTCCCCCTTGCGGCTGGTTCGAAGATTTGGCCCGAGTTTGTGGAATTAATGCGGATGGGAAGGCGCCAGGAGCCGGGGTTCACCTTGGCCCGGCTGTTGGCAAGTTTATCGTCTCCTCTCCCCTCCCCTCTCCTCTTTGTCTTTCCCAGCAAAGCGTCCCAGGCCTTTTCTTTCGGCCTTGCAGGCTGCCCCACCCCATTCCCATGCTCTTTGGAGTTCCTTCCATTTCTCTTCTTTGAACCTGCTGCAACTTTCCGCGCTCCTCTGCGGGGCATATTCTAGGGCAGACACCCCGTGGCCTTGGTCCAACAGAGAATAATGTGGTTTTGCAGCTCCCTTCCAAAGGACTCCCTGAATTTGTGTGGTATTTGGACCTCAGCAACGGCTCTAGCCTTCCACCCTTCACCCTAAGTGTACTGGGCACCCACTGTGCGGCAGATACAAAGCTCAGTAGTTCATAACACCCTGGCCAGTGTCAGGAAATCTCTCCTCTTCTTTCTTGGCAGGCTGAGCCTCCATGGCGGAGTCTGTTTGTATCACTTTGTAAGGGTGATAGAGGATTGTGGAAGGAGCATCGACTTTGGGGAAGGCAGACCTGTGTTCAAACGCTGGCTCTGCACTTTGCCATTTGGGTGAACGTGGGCATGTGACCTGTTCTGTCATCTGTGGAATGGGGCAATAATGTGTACTTCACAGAGCTGTGGTGTTACATGAGACAATGCTTATAAAGCATGCATCTTTTTGAGGGGGACAGTCTCGCTTTGTCTCCCAGGCTGGAGTGCAGTGGTGTAATCTCAGCTCACTGCAACCTCTGCTCCCTGGTTCAAGCAGTTCTCATTCCTCAGTCTCCCAAGCAGCTGGAATTACCTGAGTGCGCCACCACACCCAGCTAATATTTGTATTTTTAGTAGAGACGAGGTTTCACCATGTTGGTGAGGCTGTTCTTGAACTCCTGAGCTCAGGCAGTCTATCCGCCTTGGCCTCTCAAAGTGCTAAGATTACAGGTATGAGCCACCATGCGGGCTCATGCCTCTTGATAAATGAAATTATTATCATCAGATTAATTGGCAGACTTCTTTAGACAGAGATTAGGTCTCTTTTGTCTTCATATGTCTCAGAGCCTAGACTTGTCTCATCTGTCTCATAGAACTTAGCCTACTACTTTGCACATAGTAGTGATACACATTTTATTAAAATAAGAAGCAGCGGTCAGATTTGGCTTCCTTTCTTGGGCAGAACTAGTAGCTTAGAGTCCACCGCCTGTGGATGTGGGTTATATTTTACTGGGAGGCTCACAGGGCAACATTGCTGTCCAGCCCATCCTTTCAGAGCTTCCTGAGGTTTGTCTTCATAGCCTCGCATTTCATGACCCAGAAGAGTCAGTGCCATCCGCATTCTTAGGGATTTCATGGTTCACCCTCCTCTCCAGCTTGTTCATTAGAATCTTAGAGCAGGAGTATGGGCTCCAATATGAATCTTCTCCATGGACAGAAATGCCCATTTATGCCCATGCATCTGGCCTTGTCTGGCTGTGTAAGTGTAAACACTGTGTGTGTTGGGAGGGGGCCTTTAGACTGTGTCTGGAGGCCGCAGCAAGCTCCTTTCAGGGCTCAGCTGTGCCCCAAACCCATCCTCCTTTGCCTTCAGATTTTTGGTTCAGTGCATGCAGAGGTTCATTGTTACAACAGAAAGGCTCATGGCAGCCAAACACAGCTTTTCTCTACAGCATTTCAGGGCCCAGAAAGTTAGTCTGACCTTTGGATTAGACTTCCCTGAGGTTTGCTGTTTGGTTTTGGATTTGCATTTATATTTTGCGATGATATTGTGTTTACATGTAGTTTGATGCTGCAATTTTTTCCCCCAGTTCTGAGCATGACTAACCCACCCCCAGGCTTGAAGCTCTATTTGACTGAATCAAAATGCAACTGATTCGTAAGTCAAATCTTCCAGTTCCAGCTGGTTTCCTGGGAGTAAGTAGGGACCCTGTTCAGGGACTTGCAGCCCTTTTGTACAGTCCTGCTGGGAAGGACCCTGGCAGATCACAGGGAACTAGAATGTCACTAGAATGTCAGGGCTGAGGGACCCCTTTAACGTAGAGATCAGCTAGAAACTCTCTCAGATAAGATAGAGAAACTGATGTCCAGAGAGGCCAACAGACTTGTCCAAGCTCCTGGGACTGGGTAGTGGAAGAATTAGCATTTTTTTGTGTGTGAGATGATGTCTTGAACTGTTTCGGGCTGGAGTGCAGTGGCGTGATCTTGGCTCACTGCAGCCTCTGCCTCCCGGTTCAAGTGATTCTCCTGCCTCAGCCTCCTAAGTAGCTGGGAGTACAGGCGTGAGCCACCATGCTCAGCTAATTTTTGTATTTTTAGTAGGGATGGGGTTTCACCCTGTTGGCCAGTATGGTCTCGATCTCTTGACCTCGTGATCCACCCACCTTGGCCTCTCAAAGTGCTGGGATTACAGGTGTGAGCCACTGCGCCTGGCCAAGAATTAGCATTTCTACCCATATATTCTACCCCCGGTCCTATTCTCTTTCCTTTTAAAGTCCATCTGTCTATCCTCCCTACGTAACTTCTCTGAACCTCATTATTTTATCTTTGAAATGGATATCATAATCACTCCCTGCTTACCTTACTGGTAAAGTTTTTTGTGTTCAATTATGAAACACTGTGCAAATATGAGGGAGTATATTAAGACAGTCATGACGTCAACCAGCCTCTTCCTGTCTTGGGCCCCTTTATGCCCATCATCTCATTGATTTTCACAACAACAGGTGAAACTGGGCCTAGGACAGTTAAGGCAGCTGCCCTGTGTCATAGTGGGTTTCTCTGACTGCTGTGCTCTGCCTATGCTCTGTCCAGTTCTCTGTGCCATCTCTATGGACATAAAGGATGCTAAATTCATAAAGATGCTCCTTTGATTTGCTGACTGACTAGGGAGAAGCAGCCTATTACAGGGAGATCACTAAGAACCCCAGGAGTTTGTCCTGAGTCCCCAGAGAAAGGTACAGTCAATGCCATAAGAGGCAAGTGGAGCAGGAGAGGGAGAGAGCAGTAAGGACTGGTGCAATTAGGGAGAAGTTCCTGGAGGAGGTGACACTTCCAGATGGAAGGATAGATGAATCCTATTTAGCAGAGAGGACAAGGGAGTGAATTCAGAGACTGGTGGGAAGAGGGCATATTGGGAACCAAGTAAGCCGTTTTGACCAGAGCTAAGAATTCACACTATATCGTGTGCCTCAAACTGATGGACACATGTCCCCCAGTAGGTCTCAAATGAAGCAGTCTGCCAGAAATAGATCTTCAAAGTCTTTTTTTGTGTGTCTGTGTGTGTATATGTGTGTATATATATATAAAGTTTTAATTGGACAAGGGGCATAATTTATTATTTTATTTATTTATTTATTTATTTTGAGATGTAGTCTTGCTCTGTCGCCCAGGCTATAGTACAGTGATGTGATCTCAGCTCACTGCAACCTCTGCCTCCTGGGTTCAAGCGATTCTTCTGCCTTAGCCTCCCAAGTAGCTGGGATTACAGAAGCCTGCCACCATGCCTCGCTAATTTTTGTATTTTTAGTAGAGTCAGGGTTTTACCATCTTGGCCAGGCTGGTCTTGAACTCCTGACCTCGTGATCTGCCCACCTCAGTCTCCCAAAGTGTTGGGATTACAGGTGTGAGCCACTGTGCCTGACCTATTATTTTTTGAGACAGGGTCTCACCCTGTCACCTAGGCTGGATTTCAGTGGCATAATCATGGCTCACCACAGCCTCAACCTCCTGGATTCAGGTGATTTTTCTACTTCAGCCTCCTGAGTAGCTAGGATTACAGGTGCCAAGCTAATTTTTGTATTTTTTATAGAGATGGGGTTTCACCATGTTGCCTGGCTGATCCTGCCCACCTCGGCCTCCAAAAATGGTAGGATTATAGGGGCATAATTTTAAGAAATTTAAAACATAACAGAAAAGGCCTGTGAACAATTCTCTCAATTCCTATATTCTCCCCAGGGGTAATTGCTGTGGAAATGTACATGCTTCCCAATATATGTCCTCATGGAAAATATATTATCAGTAGGGGAAGGGGAGTGACTGGGGGAGTGTTTACCTAAATTGGTATCATGTCTTACAATGCACAGTTTAAATTGTTTTGGAGTCACATTTTTTCTTTCCTTCGTGAGTTTTGCTTTTTTGAATCTTGTTTTAGAAAGTCTTGTGAATTTTACAGTTTGCTTTGTAATGTGTCTGTATTTTAGTGCTAAAATTGTGTAATCTTAGAGATCGTTTGCAAGAAACATAAACCCTGTCAAGCTTGTTTCTGTTGGAGGGAAATTTGTTTGTTTTTTGATCATCAGGCAAGGAGATTGAGGGAAATTTGCTTTAAAGAATTAGAGGTGCTTCATGGGACTGAAGGGCAGTAGGTAAAAGTACACCTCGCAAGGGCCTGGAACTGGAGACTGGGAAGTTGTCAGGAACTAAGGCAGCTGCTTCATCATTCTTGTTCTCACCTGCCTCTGCTTCTCTCTGCACATCTGATCAGTGCTTTTGCTCATTCATCTTTACACAGGTCCCAAAGCACAGCTCCCATGCTCACGTGACCTCACTGGGCCAGTGTCTAAAGGTAACCGGACACAAGACTGAGCCAGTCGCATGTCCCACTTCCAAGTTCCTGCAGAGGTTGACAGCCCAGCCCAGCTTCTGGATTGGTTCCAGTAGCTGGGTCTCTACCCCCGGTTTCATCAGCAGAGGTCATGGAGGGTTAGTGACAGGCAAGGTAAACATGGCCATAGAGACCTACCATGTGGGAGGGGTCACTTCTCAGAGAAGAGGAAAAGGGCCTGGAAAGTTCCCTCAGAAGTGTCCATGACGATTCCTCTTTATTTGACACAGTCTAGATTCTAGGGAGAGGTGCCGTAACCATCCTGTTCTGTACCTCCCTGGTTTAGATCATTTATGCATACTCCCAGGTGTAGAAGAACCTGTTTAGAAAACTCAGTTATAGGAGTTTTTTTTTGTTTTTTGTTTTTTATTTTTGAGATGGAGTTTTGCTTTCATCACCCAGGCTGAACTGCAATGGCATGATCTTAGCTCACTGCAACCTCCACCTCCCGGGTTCAAGCGATTCTCCTGCCTCAGCCTCCCAAGTAACTGGGATTACAGGTGCTCACCACCACGCCCGGCTAATTTTTGTATTTTTTCAGTGGAGACAGGGTTTCGCCACGTTGGCCAGGCTCATCTTGAACTCCTGACCTCAGGTGATCTGCCCACCTTGGCCTCCCAAAGTGCTGGGATTACAGGCATGAGCCACCTTGCACAGCCAATATAGGAGTTTAAAAGATTTAAAAGATGAGATTAGAATGCTAAGGGGATGCAGCAAGACTTGGAGGGTCTTGAATGCCAATTAGGCATTCTGACTTTTTGCTGGGCAGTGGGGCCAGTGGACCCAATCATGTTGCTCAAGGAATGAATGAGGTTGGCCCTGCCAGCATAGTGCCTGGTGACTGCTCCATGCCAGGCCCTGTATGAGACATTGGGCAGATGCATTGCTCAGTTAAAAAGATATAGTCCCTGCCCTGTGGAGCTTATAGTCTTCTGGCAAAGCCTGACACTAATCAGGTAAACAAATAAGTCATGCT
Source organism: Plecturocebus donacophilus (assembly GCA_004027715.1). NCBI lineage: Eukaryota > Metazoa > Chordata > Mammalia > Primates > Pitheciidae > Plecturocebus > Plecturocebus donacophilus. Next base: position 6,380 of record PVKP010037914.1, read on the forward strand.
GGGTGCAGTGGCTTATGCTTGTAATGCCAGCACTTTGGGAGGTTGAGGTGAAAGGATCACTTGAGCCCAGCAGGTTGAGGCTGCAGTGAGCTATGATGGTGCCACTGCACTCTAGCTTAGGTGACAGAGCAAGACCTTGTCTTCAAAACAATACAAAACAAACAAAAAGAACAAATAAGTCAGAAATTGCTCATTGTACTAAGTGGCACAGAGACTCATCTTCCTCGTCAAGGCCTTCCTTGAGGTTTGTTCCGGGTCCTCATCTCTTCAGGGAATCTTGTCCACATGTGTGGCTTTAGTTACCACCCATCTCCAGGTGACTCACATTTTTACCTGTAGCCCAGATCCTCATGTCCTGTTGCTCACTTGACCACACTCATGACTTTCCCCCAGGTTCCCTTCCAGTGTTCCTTTCACAGTGAATGGTGTATCCCCTCACCTTCACGTGTGCCCCTCATCACCAAGGGTCATCAGTTTTACTTTCTTTTTTTTTTGAGACAGTTTTGCTCTGTTGCTGGAGTGCAGTGGTGCAATCTTGGCTCGCTGCAACCTCTGCCTTCTGGGTTCAAGCGATTCTCCTGCCTCAGCCTCCTGAGTAGCTGGGATTACAGGTGCCCACTACCACACTCTGCTAATTTTTTTGTATTTTTAGTAGAGATGGGATTTCACCACATTGGTCAGGCTGGCCTCGAACTCCTGACCTTGTGGTCTGCCCACCTCGGCCTCCCAAAGTGTTGGGATTACAGGCATGAGCCACCATGCCTGGCCACCTTCTTTTAGTTTTTGTGAGACAGTCTCGCTCTGTTGCCAGGCTGGAGTGCAGTGGTTTGGTTCATTGCCACCTCCACCTCCTGGGTTCAAGCGATTCTTGTGCCTCAGCCTCCCAAGTAGTTGGGATTACAGGCAGACACCACCACACCCAGCTAATTTATATATATATATATATTTTTTTTTTTTAGTAGAGACGGGGTTTCACCATGTTGGCCAGGATGGTCTCGATCTCCTGACTTTGTGATCCACCCGCCTTGACCTCCCAAAGTGCTGGGATTACAGGCATGAGCCACCGTGCCCGGCCATCAGTTTTACTTTCTAAGCACCTGTAGTCTCCCTGCCTCTACGTATCCCTACCCCAGAACATGCCACTGTCCTCTCCCTTGGAATATGGCAATGGCCTCCTAACTAGCCTCTCCACTTATACTCTGGCACAGCCCCCAGTTGCACTGTACTGCTCTCCTTTGTAGCACACGTTATAGATAAAATTTACGTTTATTTGTAAAATTATTTTATTAAGATCTAGGCCAGGCCCAGTGGCTCATGCCTGTAATCTCAGCACTTTGGAAGGCCAAGTTGGGTGGATTACCTAAGGTCAGGAATTCGAGACCAGCATGCCCAACATGGTGAAGCCCCACCCACCTCTACTAAAAATACAAAAATTAGCTGGGTGTGGTGACACGTGCCTGTAATCCCAGCTGTGCAGGAGGCTGAGTCACGAGAATCGCTTGAACCCAGGAGGTGGAGGTTGCAGTGAGCCCACATTGCACCACTGCACTCTTGCCTGGGCAACAGAGTGAGACTCTGTCTGAAAAAAAAATAATAATTTTATTAAGATCTAATTTGTCAATAAATTTTGACTTCCATGAGAATAGAAACTAATCTCACTGTTGTGTCCCTAATATTTACCATAGAACCATAGTGTGTTTTCAGAAAATATTGGTTGAATAACAAATAAATCAAAGGAAAAAAAACTGAAAAGGAGCATTCATAGAGAGAATGGTATCGGGGTAGTTGAGATGGAGGGGACAGCTTAGGCAAAGGCCCTGAGGCAGTAAAGAAACTGAAGTATATGTGACCCTGAAAGGGGGCCCAAGGGGCAAAAGCATCAAGATGGGTAAAGGGGAAAGTGGCACCAGCTAATTTTGGGTGGCAGTGGCGAGGCCATATTCAAGCTTGATGGCCCTTGTAGCAAGTTAGCAAGTTTAAGTTTTCGTTCTTTTTCTTTTCTTTTTTAAGACCAAGTCTCTCTCTGTCACCTAGGCTGGAGTGTAGTGGCATGACCTTGGCTCATTGCAACCGCCGCCTCCCAAGTTGAAGTGATTTTCCTGCCACAGCCTCCCAAGTAGCTGGGACTACAAGCGTATGCCACCATGCCCAGCTAATTTTTTGTATTTTTAGTAGAGACGGGGTTTCACCATGTTAGCCAGGATGGTCTCGATCTCCTGACCTTGTGATCCACCTGCCTCGGCCTCCCAAAATACTAGGATTACAAGCGTGAGCCACCATGCCCAGCCATAAGTTTTATTTCTTACACAGGCAAGCAACAGAATCCAGTGTATATTTTAGAAAGATCATATCAGTTGCTGTGTGGAGACTAGATTGGACGGGCCAGGAGAGGACCCAAGAAAGCCATGCAGTTGTTCAGGGAAGAGATCATGGTGGTGTGGATAGGGTTGTGATTTGTAGAGGAGGAGAGAAGTGCACAGATTGTAGAAGTGTTTTTTTTTTTTTGAGACAGAGTCTCACTCCCTCACCAGGCGCCAGGCTGGAGTACCGTGGCGTGACCTTGGCTCACTGCAAACTCCGCCTCTTGGGTTCAAGCAATTCTCCTGCCTCAGCCTCCCAAGTAGCTGGGACTACAGGCACGCGCCACCACGCCCAGCTAATTTTTTTGTATTTTTAGTAGAGACGGGGTTTCACCATGTTGGCCAGGATGGTCTCGATGTCTTGACCTCGTGATCCGCCTACCTCGGCCTCCCAAAGTGCTGGTATCATAGGCGTGAGCCACCACGCCCGGCCGGAAGTGTTTTATAAGCAGTCAAGATTTGTTGATGGAGTACCTGCAGGGAGTGCTCAAGAATGGGTCCCAAATTTCTTTGTTTGTTTGAGATGGAGTCTCGCTCTGTTGCCCAGGCTGGAGTGCAGAGGCACCATCTTGGCTCACTGCAGCCTCCACTTCCCAGGTTCAAGTGATTCTCATGCCTCAGCTTCCTGAGTAGCTGGGACTACAGGTGCGTGGCACCACACCCAGCTAATTTTTGTATTTTTAATAGAGACAGGGTTTCACCGTGTTGGCCATGCTGGTCTCAAACTCCTGACCTCAAATGATCCTCCCACCTCAGCCTCCCAAAGGGCTGGGATTACAGGTGTGAGCCACCGTGCCCAGCCTTAAATTTCTGATGGAAGGGTGCCACATTCTGACAAGGGGAAATCTGGCAGGGGAACAAGTTTGGGGTGAAATCAAGAATTCTATTTTGTTTTACATTTTTTGTTTTTAGAGACAGGGTCTCCTTTTGCTCAAGCTGAAATGCAGTGGTGCAATCATAGCTCACCACAGCCTTGAATTCCTGGGCTTACGCAATACCCTTGCCTCAGCCTCCTGAATAGCTAGGGCTACAGGCACATGCCACCACATCCAGCTAATTTGTTTTTTCTTTTGGTAAACATGAGGTCTTTCTGTGTTGCCTAGGCTGGTCTGGTCTCAAACTCTTGGGCTTACATGATCCTCTTGCCTTGGCCTCTGAAAGTGTTAGTATTACAAGCGTGAACCAATTGGGCCTCTGTATATCTTTATAGGTCTTGAGACATGCAAGTGGAGATGTCAAGAAGGCAGTTGGGTATTTGATTTGGAATTCAAAGGAGTGGGATGGAGATACACATTTGAGAGCTGCCAGCATTGAGATAGTGGGTTTCAAACTTGCATCTGTGTCAGAATCACCTGGCGTCATTCCCAGAGTATGATTCAGTGGAGGTATCTTAGGCTTTTTATGGCAATGAAGAGAAACCAACCTGAGCTGATTTAAGCAGAAAAGGGCTTCACTGAAAGGGAATGTTCAGTAGCTCACAGAATTTCTGGGAAGTTGAAAAACTGGGGCCAGGCAACAGGCAGGATCTCAGCCAAAATCATGCCACTGAGCCAGTTTGGCAGGACACTGCTGCCACACACTAAATGCCATCATCTGTGTCACTGTCCCCTGCACACTAGGCACCATCGCTGCTGTTGCCATTAGCATTGGAATGGATCTTCCACTGTGCTCCTGATTCAAAGTCTGTAGTGAGGGTCTCTGATTGGTTGAGCTTAGGTATAAGGGAGGCTGGAAAAGCAAGAATTTGTTCTTTTCAGCTTTCATAGGAGGCAAGCTCTGCCAAGACTTATGCAGCAAGGAAGTCTCCAGACATATGAAGGAGATCAGGTGCCAGACTGGCACACGTTGACAGAGGTACTTGACAGCAGGTTTGCCAGCATGAGGGAGAGTCTGGGAATCTGCATTTAAACCAACACCCTGGAAATTCCCATGCCCGTGCTGCCTGAACCACATTTGCATCCATTGCTTGAACTGGTACTTAAAGCTGTGGGGTCGGGTGCAGTGGCCCACACCTGTAATCCCAGCACTTTGGGAGGCTGAGGTAGGGGGATTGATCACTTGAGGTCAGGAGTTTGAGACCAGCCTGGCCAACATGGTGAAATCCCATCTCAATAAAAATACAAAAAATTAGCCGGGCATGATGGCATGCACCTGTAATCCCAGCTATCTGAAGGCTGAGGTTGGAGAATTGCTTGATCCTGGGAGGCGGAAATTGCGGTGAGCTGAGATTGCGCCACTTTACTCCAGCCTGGATGAAAGAGTGAGACTCTGTCTCAAAAAATAATAATAATTAAAAAAATAGAACTGTGGGAATGGACAAGATCACCTGGAGAGAGGAATGAAGAAGGCCTAGGCCCAAGCTCTGGGGACCCTCAGTATTAAGAGGTTGAGATAGGAAGAAGAATTGATAAAGGAGGCCAAGAACGGGCTGCCAGTGGGGAAGGAAGGAAATCAAGACAGTGCCGTGCCTCAGAAGCAAGGAGAGAAGTGCTCTGAGGAGGGAGGGGTGCTCAGCTCTGTTAGATGCTGCCCAGATGCTCAGAGGTAAAACAATACAACAACAGAGACACAGCCTTTGGCTTTGGCAACATGGAGGTCATTGGTAATCTTAAAAGCAGGTTTATGGGCTGGGCACCTATAATCCCAGCACTTTGGGAGGCTGAGGCAGGCGGATCACCAGGTCAAGAG
>PVKP010037915.1:0-13534 GCA_004027715.1 Plecturocebus donacophilus
TGATCTGTCTAATATTGACAATGGGATGTTAAAGTCTCCCACTATTATTGTGTGGGAGTCTAAGTCTCTTTGTAAGTCATTAAGAACTTGCCTTATGTATCTGGGTGCTCCTGTATTGGGTGCATATATATTTAGGATCGTTAGCTCTTCTTGTTGCATTGATCCTTTTACCATTATATAATGTCCTTCTTTGTCTCTTATGATCTTTGTTGGTTTAAAGTCTATTTTATCAGAGAAGAGAATTGCAACTCCTGCTTTCTTTTGCTCTCCATTTGCGTGGTAAATCTTCCTCCATCCCTTTATTTTGAGCCTTTGTGTTTCCTTGCATGTGAGATGGGTTTCCTGGATGCAGCACACTGATGGGTTTTGGCTTTTTATCAAATTTGCCAGACTGTGTCTTTTGATTGGGGCATTTAGTCCATTTACATTTAGGGTTAATATTGTTATGTGTGAATTTGATCCGGCCATTTTGATGCTAGCTGGCTGCTTTGCCTGTTAGTCAATGCAGATTTTTCATTGTGTTGATGCTCTTTACCATTTGTTATGTTTTTGGAGTGGCTGGTACTGGTTGTTCCTTTCTATGTGTAGTGCCTCTTTCAGGAGCCCTTGTAAAGCAGGCCTGGTCGTGATGAAATCTCTGAGTACTTGCTGGTTCACAAAGGATTTTATTTTTCCTTTATTTATGAAGCTCAGTTTGGCTGGATATGAAATTCTGGGTTGAAAGTTTTTTTCTTTAAGGATGTTGAATATTGGCCCCCACTCTCTTCTGGCTTGTAGGGTTTCTGCTGAGAGATCTGCTGGGAGTCTGATGGGCTTCCCTTTGTCGGTAACAAGACCCTTCTCTCTGGCTGCCCTTAGCATTTTCTCTTTGATTTCAACCCTGCTGAATCTGACGATTATGTGCCTTGGGGTTGCTCTTCTTGAGGAAAATCTTTGTGGTGTTCTCTGTATTTCCTGAACTTGAATATTGGCCTGCCTTGCAAGGTTGGGGAAGTTTTCCTGGATGATATCCTGAAGAGTGTTTTCCAGCTTGGATTCATTCTCTTCGTCACATTCGGGTACACCTATCAAACGTAGATTAGGTCTTTTCACATAGTCCCATATTTCTTGGAGACTTTGTTCATTCCCCTTACCCTTTTTTCTCTAATCTTGCCTTCTCGCTTTATTTCATTGATTTGATCTTGACCTCTGATATCCTTTCTTCTGCTTGGTCAATTCGGCTGTTGAAACTTGTGCATGCTTTGCGAAGTTCTCGTGTTGTGTTTTTCAGCTCCATCAATTCACTTATAGTCCTCTCTGAGTTGTCCATTCTCATTAGCATTTTGTCAAATCTTTTTTCAAGGTTCTTAGTTTCTTTGCATTGGGTTAGAACATGTTCTTTTAGCTCACAGAAGTTTCTTATTACCCACCTTCTGCAGCCTGATTCAGTCATTTCATCACACTCCGTCTCCGTCCAGCCTTGTTCCCTTGCTGGCGAGGAGTTGTGATCTTTTGTTGGAGGAGAGGTGTTCTCGTTTCGGGTGTTTTCATCCTTTTTGCGCTGGTTTCTTCCCATCTTTGTGTATTTATCCTCCTGACGTCTCTGTAGTTGCTGACTTTCAGATTGGGCCTCTGAGTGGACGTCTAGTTTGTTGATGATGAAGTTATTTTTGTTTCTTAGTTTTCCTTCTAACATTCAGGCCCCTCTGCTGTGGGACTGCTGAGGTCCACTCCAGGCCCTGCTTCCTGGAGATCACCTGCAGCAGCTGCAGAACCGGAAAGGTTGCTACCAGTTTCTTCTTCTGCTGTATATGTCCCAGAAGGATGCTTGCCAAATGTCAGTCTGATCTCTCCTTTATGAGGTGACTCTTTGGATATACGGGGGTCAGGGAGCTGCTTGAGGAGACAGTCTGTCCTTTATAGGAGCTCAAATGCTGAATTGTGAGCTCCGTTGTCCATTCAGACCTGCTAGGCAGGTATGTTTAAGTCTGCCGCAGCAGAACTCATGTACCCTCTTTTTTTCCCCCAGGTGTTCTTTCTCGGGGAGTTAGGGCTTTATTTATGAGTTTGAGTTTCCAGTGTGCTGCTGCCTTTTTTTTTTCTTTTCAGGGTTGCCCTGCCCAGCAAGGAGGCAGCCCAGTCACTGTCTGCCTGCAGAGGCTCCGCCCCGCTGCCATGTGAATTTCCCTGCAGTCCTGTTTATATGGGTGTAATTAGAACTGCCTCGGCAATAGTGGCCCGCCTCTGTAATGGCGGGTTGCCTCGGCAACAGCAGGCTGCCTCTGCAATGGCGGACTACCTCTGTAGTGGTGGAGTGCCCCGTAATGATGCACGCCTCACCCCCACAGAACTGGACCGTCCCAGGTTCAGCTGTGCCCGCTGCGAAACTCTTAACCAAGAGCGTTTCCAATTGCTGTTTTAGCCGAGCCTGATCACCTGGCTCGCTGTCTCAGAGCCTTTTGTTTTTTTAGTTGAATGGTCGACTCCCAGGTGTTCCAGTCGACTCCCAGGTGTTCCAGTCGCCTGTGGAAAAGGCGCCGGGATCTGTGTGATTTCCCCTGCGGGGACACACTGCACAGGCTGAAACAGCGGCGCTGAGATTCGTAGTGCTTTTTTGCCTGGGAATCTCCTGGGCTGGCTCCCTGATTCAAGTCCCCTTTTTAATCTGTCTTCCTGTAGCTCCACTCGCCAGTTAAAAGGGCACACAGACCAGTGTATTTTGTATGGAGAACCGCCGCGCCGGGGCGCTGGCAAAGCAGCCGTGCTGGCCGAAACAGCTGCGCCGGCCAAAACAGCCGCACTGGCGACCCGTGGGGCTGCCCTGCCTGGGAATCTCCTGGTCTGGTGGTAATAAAAATCCGTCTGAAAATGCGGCGTCCACTCACCCTCTGCACTTTCACTGGGAGCTGCAATCCTGGGCTGCTCCTAATCGGCCATCTTGGATCTCTCTCCCGAGATTCTTTAAAAAACTAAAAGTAGGACTACCATTTGATCTGGCAATCTCACTACTGGGTATCTACCCAAAGGCAAATAAGTCATTATATGAAAAAAGCACGTGCACATGCGTGCACACACACACACAGACAGAGATGTTTATCGCAGCATAATTTTCAATTGCAAAGATATGGTAACAACCTAAGTGCCCACTGACCAATGAGTGGATAAAGAAAATGTGGTGTGTGTGTGTGTGTGTGTGTGTGTGTGTGTGTATGTGTGTATATATATATATATATATATATATATATATATATATATATAGTCATAAAAAAGAAACGAAATAATACCTTTTGTAGCAACTTGCATGGAGCTGGAGGCCATTATTCTAAGTGAAGTAATTGATCAATGAAAAACCAAATATCGTATGTTCTCACTTAAAAGTGGGAGCTAAGATGTGAGGATATGAAGACATAAGAGTGATATAATGGACTTCGGAGACTCAGGGAAGAAGGCTGAGATGGGGGTAAGGGATGAAAGACTGACTGCATATTGGGTACAGTTTACACTGCTTGGATGATGGGTGCACTAAAATTCCAGGAATCACCGCTAAAGAACTTACCCATGTAACCAAAAACCACCTGTATCCCCAAAAATATTGAATTTAAAAAAAAAAGAATTAGAAGTGCTAGAAATCAAAAATAACATAACAGTAATGAAGAATGCCTTTGATGGGCTCTTTAGCTGCCTCAACATGACTGAAGAAAGCGTCAGTGGGCTTTAAGCTATGTCCATAGAACTTTCTAGTCTAAAAAGCAAAGAAGAAAAAAAAAGATAAAAAAGACCTTACAGAATATCCATGAACTATAAGACTGTGGGGATAATTACAAAAGACATAACATGTGGGATGAGAATACCAGAAAGAAAGGAAAGATGAAAAGGAGCAGAAGAAATATTTGAAATAATAATAGCTGAAAGTTTTCAAAATTAACAGCAGACACCAAAACACATATCCAGTAAGCACAAAGAATACGAAGCATGATAAATATCAAAACATCTGAACCTAGATATGTCGTACTCACACTATACAAAATCAAAGATGAAGAGAAAATCTTGAAAGAAGCCAGAGGAAAATAATCACCTCACCATAAAGGAGCAATGATAAGAATTACACTGGACTTCTCTTCAGAAACTATGTGAGTCAGAAGATAATGGAGCAAAATGTTTAAAGCATTGAAAGAAAATTCCACAATCTATAATTCTGCATGCAGTGAAAGTTTTCTTCAAAAGTGAAGAAAGAATAAAGACTTTCTCAGACAAACGAAAACAAGGAATTTGTCCCCAGTAGAACTGCCTGCAAGAAATGTTAAAATAAGTTTTCCAGAGAGAAGAAAAATTATATGGGTCAGAAACCCAGAACTACTTAAAGGAAGAGCTTTAGAGAAGGAAAAATAAAGGTAACACAAAATATTTTTAGAGTCTTAATTGATAACAGTTTGCTCAACTATTTTTTAAAACAATTGCAAAACTTAATTGATTATAGCTTATGGATAGGTGAAATGAATGCCAGTATAACATAAGGGATGAGAGGGAAGATTTGGGACCATTTTGCTATAAGATGCTTGCACTACCCCATGAAGTGGTATAGTGCTAGTTCAAAGAGGACTTACATAAGTTGTTAAGTGTATAATGCAAACTTCAGGGCAATTACTAAAAATATTATTTAATTAAAAAATATAATTGATATGATAAATGGGAAGAGAAATTTGAATCATATAAAGTGCTCAGTTAAAATCAGAGAAGGGAGAAAAAGAGAGGAAGACTAAAAAAAGAAAGAGTAAGTGCAACAAATTCAAAATGAAACAAACTCAGGATGGATCATGGACCTAGATGTAAAATGCAAAACTATGAAAGAAGATAACAAAGGAGAAAATCTTGGTGGCCTTCAGTTTGGTGATGATTAGAATAAACACCAAAAGCACAAACCATGAAAAAGAAACTAGATAAGTTGGACTTTATTAAAACTAAACATTTCTGTTATATGAAAGACATCATTAAGCAAATGAAAAAAATGAGTCACAGAATGGAACAAAAGATTTGCAAGACATTTATCTAATAAAGGAATGGTGCCCAAAATATACAAAGAACTGCTAACATTCAACAGTAAGAAAACAATCTAATTTTTAAAAGGCCCAAGATCTGAACAGACATATCAGCAGACACAGATGGTAAATAAGCATATTAAAAGATCAACATCATATATCACTGGGGAATTATAAATTAAAATGAGATACCACTACAAAACCGATCAGAAAGGCTAAAATCAGAACACTGAAATACTGATGTGAAGTAACAGGGATTCTGTCATTCATTGCTGGTAGGGATGCAAAATGGTACAGCTACTTGCGAAGATAGTTTGGTAGTTTCTTCAAAGTTTCTTACAAAGGTTAACACAGTCTTAACATATGATTCAGCAATCGCATTTCTAAGCATTTAGGCAAATGCTTAAATAATTTTAAACTTATATTTTTATGCTTATATAATTTTAAACTTATATTTATACAAAAACCTCCACATGAATGTTTACAGCAGCTTTATTTATAATTGTCAAAACTGGAAACAACCAAGATCTCCTTCAATAATCTGTGGTTATATTCACACAAAGAAATATTATTCAGTGATAAAAAGGAATTAGCACCAAAATGGCATGAAGGAGCCTTAATTGCATATTGCTAAGTGAAAGAAGCCAGTCTGAAAGAGCTATATACACAATTCCAAGCGTATACAATATATTTTAATATGGATATTTTGTCAAAAACAAAGCTATAGAGATAGCAAAAAGATAATAGTGGACACATGTCATTACACATTTCTCAAAACCCATAGAACTGTACAATATAAAGTCCTAGTATAAACCAAGGACTTTTAGTTAACAATAATAATAATGTGTTAATATGGTACATTAATTGTAAGAAATGTACCTCACTAATGCAAGAAAATGATAGGGGAAAATGTGGGATTAGGGAGGTAAAGGGTGGCATATAGGAACTCTCCGTACTATCTGCTCAATTTTTTTTTATAAACTTAAAACTGCCCTGAGAAATAAAGAATCAGTTTTAAAAAGAAAAAAAAAAAAGCTGATTGTGAGTATTAGGTATGGCTCAGCAGTGTTGGAGTACCTGAATGTGTTTTAATGTTTTAGGTGTAGAGGAATGGGACAAACTGGAGGGAGGGAATTATTTGCAGTGCCCTGAAAGATCATTCTAAGGGAAGGAGCTTGAAAACCACATAGCTCAAGGAGGCGCTATACTGACAATTAAGAAAAAGAAACTGGTATAAGAGTAGGTAATGAGTAGTCTCCATTTTAGTCTAGAAAAAAATTAAACAGCTATTATAAATGACAGTAGTGTTGTAAGATGACATAAACGAGATATGGTTCTAATGGGGCATAGTTATTGCATGCATTCTTGATAAAACTCCTGCAGCACTCTACTACTTTCTTTAGATGTCAATTAAAATATTGATAACAGCTTACAAGATAGAATAGAATGTAGTAAGTTTCTCATTACAAAGGATAGCTATTAGTCTTACTTCAGTTAGAAAATAAATACTAGAGAACTTTATCCCAATTTAGAGACCAGCTGGGATTAGAGACTTGGAGGTGCTAAGATGGAAGTGATTAATTTGTTTCCCTGCCAGATCTTCTGAAACACCTACACTCACAGGTCTGCTAGAAAGCGTCATCACAGCAGCCAGGGAGGCTTTAAGTGAGATGCTTGGAACTGAGTGAGGGGTCTGGGTGCCCTCTTAGTCTCCTTACTAGGATATCTTGAGCTTTTCTTTTTAGCTTGGTTTTTAATATATTCCATATTATCCTTCAAAAAATTCCATTTGCCCTTCTTTTCATAGAAAATTTTTTCTTATCAAATTCCGGAAGTACATGAAAGTGAGAAAGCCAGTTTTCTTGCTGGAATACAAGATTTTAGTTTATGGTTTATGAATTTTGATTTATTGATTTTTAAGAATTATAAGCATTATTGACAAAATATTTTGAAATTGTAAGTGTGAAGAAAAGTTATACTGCAAGAATAAGAAAGTCTGAGTAAAAATAAACCTACTTTAATAAGTAGATACTTATTTTTAGGTACAAGGCTTGAGGGAGTGACAACTCTGAACACATTCCACAGCAGCAAGTCTGGTGCATGTGGGCAGCCATGCCAAAGGCTTCCTTGGAGTATTCCAAAAATAACCCTCTCGAACTGGAATCTGTCTCTGACACATCCTCTTCTCCATACTGACACTATCTCTGGTTATAATAGATGCAGTGTCACCTTTCCACATCACTCCAGACTGCATGCGTAATCAGTCCCTCTGACACCGCTGCTGGTGATCTGACACCTGTCATCAGCTGAGGGTCCTCAAGTATTGACTGTCCAGAACTGTAGGAGAGTGGACAACCCAGAGACAACCAGGGAAGCAGATCTTATTACTGGAATAACGGCACCTTTATGTTCTAACACTACACAGTATTTTTTCTCCGGAGCCAAAACTGGTTCTAAGATTCTTGGATTCCGGGAAAGGTGATAGAGAATTGTAATAACTTCACCTTATTCCCCGTATCAGATTAACATGCATGCTGGCTGGGATGCATGTGGATATTTCCATCCTTAGATTCTATGAACACATAAGGATTATATGGGTATAGAGGATGCCCCCCAAAGCAAAGCAGTTCTCTCCTTTATTCATCCTTCCTCCCACAGCACTGCCAGGCTTTGTCTTCCTGGTCTCTAATTTCAGGACTAAAGGGAAATATCCCCAGGCTAGAGCAAAGAACCTTTATCTTCAAATATACCTTGCATCAAAGAGAGAAAGCCCCTGCATCCTTCCATCAGATTGATAGTGTGAGACACTTTCTCTTGATTATAGGTACTGTGGACTTAAAACACTTCCCTGATTCATAGTCTCCTTGGGGAGACAGGCCTGTTTTGTATGAAAAAGTTTTCTAAAGTTGGGATTTATACTCCATAAAGACACAGACAATGAGGAAGAATTCAAGCCTTGTTCTAAAGGATGCAGCAAAATGGTTAGGTAGAAGGTTCAAGATACTGGAGCAATGCAGAGAATGAGGCCGTGGAATTCCTTTTCTTGAAAACCTTCAAACGAAGATTGCCCTAGGATTCTCTACCCAGACAGTACTGCTATTTTGACATTTCATTAAATTTCTAAGAGAAAAAACTTATAAATAGTAATGCCAAGCATCTTATGTATAAGGAGAAGAATCAGGATTTGTTGTCTTGATTCTCCCCTGTATCACTGGATAATCTATTTCAGTTCAACTGAAATTCATTACTGAGTAGAAAATGAGAGTTGTTGCTGGCCCCAGCACACTTGAGTTAAGTCATGTTGATTATTACAGAGGTTAAGAGGCATGATAAATTTTTATCTCTTTATAAATGAAAGGAATAGTTCTTATGAGCAATTAGATAAGGAAGGGTGTAAAATATTTCAATACCATATGAAAATAGGCTTAGGAACTATACCTTAAATATGTCAGATGTTTGGCTGGTCCCTGTGAGTTCACTGCCTGTCTTGTTGCTATGGTTACTGTTGCCTTGTGGGAGTACACCGTGTATCGTTTATGTCATGGACTTTATTTATTAGGATAGACAACTCTTTCTTCTATTATTTACATGGTTCTCCCTCATTCATTATTTTTTAATGTTTTTCATTGTTGATTTGTTTTCCTTTTTTGAATACTTTTAGTTGATGCATCTCTTTCTTCACATTTTGACTACCAAGTTTTCAGTAATTTTGATGTGCAGAAAAATCCAATTAAAAAATAATCACAAGAAAATTAATAAATAATAAAATAATTATTTAAGGAAACTAGAAACTAAAAAAGGGAGAGAAGTTTCCTGAGTTTTCTAGATATAGCTATTTTGATGACATTTTTCTCTTTTACTTGCCTTTAGAAAGAGATAATTAAAAAATAAAAAACAATTTTCCCCAGTGATGATAGACTGTTATACACTCTTGCCTAGTTTTTATACTGTGATTATGAAAAACATACTTTTAGCCATGTGCGATGGTTCACGCCTGTAATTCTAGCACTTTGGGAGGCCAAGGCAACGGATCACAATCACCTGAGGTCAGGAGTTCAAAACTAGGCTGGCCAACATGGCAAAATACAAAAACACAGAAATTAGCCATCTCTACTAAAAATACAAAAATTAGCCAGGCATGGTAGCACATGCCTGTAATCCCAGGTACTCGGGAGACTGAGGCAGGAGAATCGCTTGAGACTGGGAGGCAGAGGTTGCAGTGAACCGAGATCGCACCACTGCACTCCTGCCTGGGTGAGAGAGTGAGACTCCATCTCAAAAAAAAGAAAAGCATACTTTAAAAAACATTTCTTAGCAGTAGCATCCAATAACTGTTTTTTCTTAATGTGTTGACTGTGATAGTAATAATGATGATAACAATATGTTCAACTAGCACTTTTCGTTTATAAATCAGTTTCACGTGTCCTGTTTCCCCTCTGAAAGATTGTGGTTACCGTGTTACTGTTGAGGCAGGTGATATGCAGAGTAGGTGATTTACCCAAGGTCATACAGCTCATGAATAACAGAGTTGCAGCTTAGAGTGACTTCTGCAAATCCAGAGCTTTATCCCCATGGCCCACTGTTTCATCAAGACACCCATGGATTTAACTGACTGTGGCTTCATGGGAAGTGCCATTAGAAGCAGGGTTGGAGACCTGACTTTAAGCCCAGCCACAAACTTTCTTTGTGGCTGAGCCCTGGAGGTGAGCCTGAGTCTCCTTGCCTGTCACATGGAGAGCCTTTCTCTACCTCTCAGAGCAGCTGACAGGATAAGAAAAGGCGTTAAAAGTAAGGCACGCTGTATATAAAGGTCTGATCAGCACTCAGACATTTCTCAGGAAATTCTTCGGAAATAGACTCGTAACTCTTCAGAGGGAGCCTCCTGCCCAGTGCCTCGTGCCCAGCGGGAGCCCATGTGGTCTGTGTGCTCAGGATGCAGTAACTTTTGCTTCCTATCTGACCATTGTTGAGTTCTTGCTCAAACACAAAAGCAAACTTCTACAGAAACTTTGAGAATTTTGCTTTGTGCTGAATTATTGGTGTTGAATTCTGAAGGCAAAAGCCATTTCAGTGTCTCTGACATGCGTGTTCTGTTTAATGACAGTCTCTTTTTTCTTAAGAAGAATGCCTTTCTGCTTGGCCAGAAATTTCGTCTTTGAGATGACAGAATTGCTGTCTCACTGTTAATGAATTTTACGGCCCAGATTCCTTTTAGTTTAATGAAATATGGACATATCTCCCCAAAGCTATGCTTTAACACAAAGTAGAGGAAACCACCATTCCCTTGAAACGCTGAGGTGTTTTCAGCCTGGCTGGCCAGTGCACCTTTGAAGTCATTGCCTTCTGGCCACTCGCATAGTGATTGGATTTTGGTTCACAGTCGCTATTGGTATGCTTTAAAAATAAACACAAAGTACCTGTATACAGAGAATAGGCTGAAAACAAAAGCTTTAGTCATCTGTTACTCACATACATATCATGAAGTATAGAAGAAGGATCCTTCCATGGCGGTCTGACAATCTGGGTTGCAACTCAGTCACTGTTACTCTGGCACTGGGCACCCCTCTCACTGGACCACTGTCAGAATGATGCCTTGTGCTTGGCTAAATGGCAGGGGTTTTTTTTATAATTAATTAATTTTTTAATTGCATTTTAGGCTTTGGGGTACATGTGAAGAACATGCAAGATTGTTGCACAGGTACACACATACACACATAGCAGTGTGATTTGCTGCCTTCCTCCCCATCACCTATATCTGGCATTTCTCCCCATGCTATCTCTCCCCAACTCCCCACCCCCAGCTGTCCATCCCCTATTTCCCCCCAGCAGACCCCAGTGTGTAGTGCTCCCCTCCCTGTGTCCATGTGTTCTCATTGTTCAACATCCGCCTATGAGTGAGAACATGTGGTGTTTGATTTTCTGTTCTTGTGTCAGTTTGCTGAGAATGATGGTTTCCAGGTTCATCCATGTTCCTACAAAGGACACGAACTCATCGTTTTTTATGGCTGCATAATATTCTATGGTGTATGTGTGCCACATTTTCCCTGTCCAGTCTATCATTGATCAGCATTTGGGTTGGTTCCAAGTCTTTGCTATTGTAAACAGTGCTGCAATGAACATTCGTGAACATGTGTCCTTATAGTAGAACGATTTGTAATTCTTTGGATATATACCCAGGAATGGGATTGCTGGATCAAATGAAATTTCTATTTCTAGGTCCTTGAGGAATCACCACACTGTCTTCCACAATGGTTGAACTAATTTACACTCCCACCAACAGTGTAAAAGTGTTCCTATTTCTCCACATCCTCTCCAGCACCTGTTATCTCTAGATATTTTAATGATCACCATTCTAACTGGCGTGAGATGGTATCTCAATGTGGTTTTGATTTGCATTTCTCTAATGACCAGTGATGATGAGCATTTTTTCATATGTTTGTTGGCCTCATGTATGTCTTCTTTTGTAAAGTGTCTGTTCATGTCCTTTGCCCACTTTTGAATGGGCTTGTTTGTTTTTTTCTTGTAAATCTGTTTTAGTTCTTTGTAGATTCTGGATATCAGCCCTTTGTCAGATGGGTAGACTGCAAAAATTTTTTCCCATTCTGTTGGTTGACGATACACTCTAATGACTGTTTGTTTTGCTGTGCAAAAGCTGTGGAGTTTGATTAGGTCCCATTTGTCTATTTTGGCTTTTGTTGCCAATGCTTTTGGCGTTTTGGTCATGAAGTCCTTGCCTACACCTATGTCCTGAATGGTTATGCCTAAATTTTCTTCTAGGGTTTTTATGGTGTTAGGTCTTATGTTTAAGTCTTTATTCCATCTGGAGTTAATTTTAGTGTAAGGTGTCAGGAAGGGGTCCAGTTTCTGCTTTCTGCACATGGCTAGCCAGTTTTCCCAACACCATTTATTAAACAGGGACTCCTTTCCCCATTGCTTGTTTTTGTCAGGTTTGTCAAAGATTGGATGGTTGTATATGTGTTGTGTTGCTTCCAAGGCCTCTGTTCTGTTCCATTGCTCTATGTCTCTGTTTTGATATCCGTACCATGCTGTTTTGATTACTGTAGCCTTATACTATAGTTTGAAGTCCGGTACTGTGATGCCTCCCGCTTTGTTCTTTTTGCTTAGAATTGACTTGGCTATGCAGGCTCTCTTTTGGTTCCACATGTAGTTTAAGGTGGTTTTTCCCAGTTCTGTGAAGAAGGTCATTGGTAGCTTGATGGGAATAGCATTGAATCAGAAATCACTTTGGGCTGTATGGCCATTTTCACGATATTGATTCTTCCTAACGATGAACATGGAATGTTTCTCCAGCTGTTTATGTCCTCTCTTATTTTGTTGAGAAGTGGTTTGAGTTCTCCTTGAAGAGGTCCTCTACATTCCTTGTTAGTTGTATTCCTAGGTGTTTTATTCTCTTCGTAGCAATTGTGAATGGCAGTTCATTCTTGATTTGGCTCTCTTTAAGTTTGTTATTGGTGTATAGGAATGCTTATGATTTTTGCACATTGATTTTGTATCCTGAGACTTTGCTGAAGTTGCTTATCAGTTTCAGGAGATTTTAGGCTGAGATGATGGGGTCTTCTAGATGTACAATCACGTCATCTGCAAATAGAGACAATCTGACTTCCTCCTTTCCTATTTGAATATCCTTTATTTCTTTTTCTTGCCTGATTGCTCTGGCTAGAACTTCCAATACTATATTGAATAGGAGTGGTGAGCGAAGGCATCCTTGTCTAGTGCCAGATTTCAAAGGGAATGCTTCCAGTTTTTGCCCATTCAGTATGATATTGGCTGTTGGTTTGTCATAAATAACTTTTATTATTTTGAGATATGTTCCATCAATACCTAGTTTATTGAGGGTTTTTAGCATAAAGAGCTGTTGAATTTTGTCAAAGGCCTTCTCTGCATCAATTGAGATAATCATGTGGTTTTTGTCTTTTGTTCTGTTTATGTGGTGAATTACGTTTATAGACTTGCGTATGTTGAACCAGCCTTGCATCCCTGGGATGAATCCTACTTGATCATGGTGAATAAGCTTTTTGATGTGCTGTTGCAATTGATTTGCCAGTATTTTATTGAAGATTTTTGCATCTATGTTCATCATGGATATTGGCCTGAAGTTTTCTTTTTTTGCTGAGTCTCTGCCAGGTTTTGGTATCAGGATGAAGTTGGTCTCATAAAATGATTTGGGAAGGATTCTCTCTTTTTGGATTGTTTGGAATAGTTTCAGAAGGAATGGTACCAGCTCCTCTTTGTATGTCTGGTAGAATTCGACTGTGAACCCATCTGGACCTGGGCTTTTTTTGGGTGGTAGGCTCTTAATTGCTGCCTCAACTTCAGCCCTTGTTATTGGTCTATTCAGGGTTTCAACTTCTTCCTGGTTTAGGCTTGGGAGGGTGCAAGTGTCTAGGAATTTATCCATTTCTTCCAGATTTACTAGTTTATGTGCATAGAGTTGTTTGTAATAATCTCTAATGATGGTTTGTATTTCTGTGGAATCTGTGGTGATATCCCCTTTATCA
>PVKP010037916.1:0-21276 GCA_004027715.1 Plecturocebus donacophilus
TTCTCTCTCCCTCTTTCTCTTCCTCTTTCTTTCTCTCTTTCATTCTTTTTTTTTCTTTCTTTTGCTGTTTCTTTCTCCTTTTCTCTTTTTCTAAAATCTCTTCCTCTTTCTTTCTCTTTCATTCTTTTTTCTTTTGCTGTTTCTTTCTTTCTCCTTTTCTTTTTCTAAAATCTCTTCTCTTTCTTTTTCTTTTTTCTTTCTTTTGCTGTTTCTTTTTCTCCTTTTCTCTCTTTTTCTAAAATCTCTTCCTCTTTCTTTCTCTCTTTCATTCTTAAAAAAAAAAAAAAAGAAACTTATTATCGTCTGATTTCTTGCAGTTTGCTTCTAATAACATATGATTAGGAATTATAATGTAGAGAAATTATCCTGTTAATTATTTGTTTTCCTCTGTCAGGTTAGAAGTTACTGTGGTAATCACAAAAAAATCTTTAAAGGCAACGTTGGACCTTTATAGAATGTTTTCCATAATGTACCAGAAAATACATGTATCTTCTCTGAAGTTTTTTTTTTTTTATCTGGAAACATGATCAGGTTCATATGAAATGACCTTTATCTCATTCAGATATGTTGCTTGTTTAGTTATTTAAATATGAGGCCATCCATTGTAGTTGTGACTTAGAATTTTATTCTAACAATCTCTTTGTGATTTTATCTTTGTTTTTTTTTAGATGGAGTCTCCCTCTTCGCTCTTGTTGCCCAGTCTAGAGTGCAGTGGCATGATCTTGGCTCATTGCGACCTCTGCCTCCTGGGCTCAAGCGATTCTCCTGGCTCAGCCTCCCACGTAGCTGGGATTACAGGCATGTACCACCATGCCTGGCTAATTTTTAGTAGAAATGGTGTTTCTCCATGTTGGTCAGGCTGGTCTTGAACTCCTAACCTCAGGTGATCCACCCACCTCAGCCTCCCAAAGTGCTAGGATTACAGGTGTGGGCCACGGTGCCTGGCCCTGTTTTTTTTTTTTTTTTAATTATAGAAACTTTCAAACATAAAGTTTGAAGAGTCAATTGAACCTTACATGAGAGAATTGAGTTGCCAACATCTTTCTTACTGTATTTTATTTTTCTTTCTTACATACACAAAGGCACACCCACAAACACACAGTTTTGTTTTAAAAACAAAGATTACCACATACATTATGAAGTGGATATGGTCTTCCTATGTGAGGGCCAAGGCTGCTATGAACCCACCAACTGCCCCTGCCCTCAGCTGCCCATACTAGTCCCCAGTTTATAAGGAGGTGAGGGGAGGCTACCTCTCTCCATTCCTTTGGTGTCTTCTGCCCACCCCTGTCCTCCTAAATAGTCCTGCATAGCCCACGGAGGCTGCTAATCAAACCAGATAAACCAACCCCTGGTGGGGTGTGAATGTCTGTTATTCTCTCTTTGGAGCTATGTCTTCACAGGCATTTTGCTTCTAGTTTTCACTGAAAACTAGTGGTTTTCTGGTGGTTCTTAAATTTGCACCCTTCCAGAAAGGGGAACTGGAAAAAGGTGTATTTAAGTGGGAAGAGGAAAAACTCAACTCCCAGGGATGAGAGTATTGTCTGCATGAACTCTACCAAATTTCTGATATGGTTCAAGGAGCTGGGGTAGGAGCAGGAGGGAGATGAGGAGTGCCTTTCTCCTTCTTTCCTTTCTTCTTTGAGCTTTACTGAGCATGTACTACCCGCCTTATGCTATCATGAATGTGAAGATTCAGAACTTAATAAGATATAAACCCTGTCCTAGTTGAGATGCTGTGTTGGGGAGATGCTGATTTTAATCCTGGCTCTACTTCCTCAGAACTGTGAAGTAGAGAACATGTTTTTGACCCTCTATTTCTTCCTCTATTATAGTTATAATCATACCTACCATTATGGCATTGTGAGACTAAATGAGTACATGTGTGTAAAGAACTCAGAACAATGCCTGGCACTCATAGGAAGCACTCCATAAATGTTAACTTTTTTTTTTTTTTTTTTGTGTAAAGACAGCTTCTCACCCTGTTGCCCAGGCCCAAGCAGTCCTCCCACCTCAGCCTCCCAAGTAGCTGGGACTACAGGTGTGCATTACCATATCCAGCCAATTTTTTTTTTTTTTTTTTTTTTTTTGGGACAGAGTCTTACTCTTTTGCCCAAGCTAGAGTATAGTAGTGCCATCTCGGCTAACTGCAACCTCTGCCTCCCGGGTTCAAGTGATTCTCCCGCCTCAGCCTCCTTAGTAGCTGGGACTACAGGAATACACCACCACGCCCAGCTAATTTTTGTATTTTTAGTAGAGACAGAGTTTCACTGTGTTAGCCAGAATGGTCTCAACTTCCTGACCTCGTGATCCGCCTGCCTCAGTCTCCCAAAGTGCTGGGGTTACAGGCGTGAGCCGCTGCACCTCAACTTTTAAATTTTTTGTAGAGACAGGTCTGACTATATTGCCCAGACTGGTCTTGAACTCCTGGGCTCAAGGGATCCTCCCACCTTGGCCTCCCAAAGTGCTGGGGTGACAGGTGTGAGACACTGCCCCACCTAACTTTTTTTTAGAGCAAATGCTGCATGTCATATAATTTGATTTAATATTTGAGTTTTTCTCAAACAAAGGTGGACTTTTGTTTTTAACAAAAAAAAGTCAAGTATAGTGTATGAGCTTTGATCAAATCCTAATTTCCCAAAAATAGTCATAAAAGACATTGGAATAGCAAGGGAAATTTTATATTGGCTAGGTATTAAATTCTATTAGGGAATTGATAACTTTTTTTTTTTTTGAGACCACTCTGTTTCCCAGGCTGGAGTGCAGTGGCACAGTCAGAGCTCACTGCAACTGCCTCCAGGTTCAAGGGATCCTCCCACCTCAGCTCCCCTCATATAGCTGGGACTACAGGCACATGCCACCATGCTCGTCTAATTTTTTAGTAGAGACAGGGTTTTGCCATGTAGCCCTGGCTGGTCTCGAACTCCTCAGCTTAAGGGATCCACCTGCCTTGGTCTCCCAAAGTGTTGGGATTACAGGCGTTAGTCATCTCGCCCAGCCAATAACATTTTTAAATGTTACTATTATATGGCTTGTAAGAAAACATTCTTATTATTAGGAGATGTGTGCAAAAGTATTTAATAGTGATAAATGGTGTCTATACTTTCAAACAGTACAATAAAACAAAAATATGCAGGAAGAGAGAATGCAGAGATGGCAAACTGCTAACCATTGTTGAAAGTAGATATTGAGCATGTGGACTTTTACTGTATTTTCTACATTTTTGGCTGCTTGAAATTTTTTATTATAAAGTATTTTAAAGGATTAAAATACCTTTTTTTTCCCGCCTGAGACAGGGTCTTGCTCTGTTGTCCAGAGTGAAATGCAGTGGTATGGTAGCTCAGTTTAACCTCAAAACTCCTGGGTTCAAGCAGTCCTCCTACCTCCGCCTTCTGAGTTGCTCGGTATGCAGGCACACATCACCGCACCCAGGTAGTTTTTTAATTTTTGTAGAGATGGAGATTCATTATGTTGCCTAGATTGGTAAAATACTTTTTTTTTAGAGATGGAGTTTCACTATGTTGGTCAGGATGGTCTTGATCTCCTAACCTTGTGATCCACCCACCTCAGCCTCCCAAAGTGCTGGGATTACAGGCATGAGCCACCGCGCCCAGCCGGTAAAAATACTTTTTGAAGGAAAGATTGTATCTTATCTTAGCAGATACAATCTATCCTGGAATGATGGTAGAAGTTAGTTATTTGGTTGAGAGGATTATAGTTCTATTAAATAGTATTTACAGTTTATCTTGAGAAAAGTTTGCCCTTGTCCTCTAGTAGAAAAAGATTTATGTATTAGTATAGAAAATGCCTGTTTATGGCTGGGCACGGTGGGTCACTTAATCCTAACACTTTAGGAGGCCAAGGCAGGCAGATCACCTAAGGTCAGGAGTTCTAGACCAGCCTGGCCAACGTGGCAAAACTCGAAATCCAGTCTCTACTAACAATACAAAAATTAGCTGGGTATGGTGGTGTGCATCTGTAATACCAAATACTCGAAGGCTGAGGCAGGAGAACCGCTTGAACCTGGGAGGCAGGTGTTGCAGTGGACTCTGATTGACCCACTGCACTCTAGCCTCAGTGAAAGGGTGAGACTCCATCTTAGAAAAAACAAAGAAAATTCTTGATTAGCACTTTGAGAGGTCAAGATGGGCAGATTACATGAGCCCATGAGTTTGAGTTCGAGAGCATCCTGGGCAACATGGTAAAACCCTGTCTATAGAAAAATTAGCTGGGTGTGGTGGCATTCTGTAGTCCCAGGTATTTGGGAGGTTGAGGTGGAAGAATCAACCCGGGGAAGTGGAGGCTACAGTGAGCTGTGATCATGCCACTGCACTTCAGCTTGGGTGACAGTAAGATGCTGTCTCAAAGAAAAAAAACCCAGAAAAGAACTGATTAAAAAAAAAAAATGATAGTAGAAAATTACATACATACTTTTAAAAATGCATGTACTATTAATTTATTAAATTTACATCTTTGTTAAGTCTGTAGTTTTTCTTTTGCATTATATAATTTCAGTATGATATGTAAAACATTTATTTCTTTTACATAGATGACAACCCGTGTTGATGGTCATTCCTGGGCTCTTTCTGCAATAGATGAATTGAAAGTAGATAAGATAATTACGCCCTTAAATAAGGATCATATTCCAATAACTGATTCACCAGTTGTTGTACAGCAGCACATGTTACCTCCAAAGAAATTTGTTCTCCTCTCAGCACAGGTATGTACATACTCTGTTATGGTAGTGACAAAAAGAAGTGATATTTAATATTTTTGTCAAGTACTCTGAAGTAACGGCTTAATGAAAGTTTTTTGTGTTTTTTTGTTTTTGTTTTTGAGAATGGAGTCTTGCTCTGTCCCCCAGATTGGAGTGCAGTGGCGTGATCTCGACTCACTGCAACCTCCACCTCCCGGTTTCAAGCGATTCTCCTGCCTCAGCCTCCTGAGTAGCTGGGATTACAGGCACATGCGACCACACCCAGTTAATTTTTGTATTTTTAGTACAGATGGGGGTTTCACCATATTGGTCAGGCTGATCTTAAACTCCTAACCTTAGGTGGCCTGCCTGCCTCCTCACCCTCCCAAAGTGCTGGGATTACAGGCATGAGCCACTGTGCCTGGCCTTTTTTTTTTTTTTTTTTCTTGAGATGAAATCTCTGTCACCCAGGCTGGAGTGCAGTGGTACGATCTCAATTCACTGCAACCTCTGCTTCCTGGGTTCAAGCAATTCTGCCTCAGCCTCCCGAGTAGCTGGGATTACAGGCATGTGCCACCATGCCTGGCTAATTTTGTATTTTTAGTAGAGATGGGGTTTCTCCATGTTGATCAGGCTGGTCTTGAACTCCTAACCTCAGGTGATCCACCCACCTCAGCCTCCTTAAGTGCTGGGATTACAGGCATAAGCCACCACCCCCAATCCAATGGAATCACTTTCTTAAGTACTTAGGAATGTTTACTCTTACAGTATTCTGAAATAATACTTTATAATACCAGAAATGCTCCAAAAATCCAGCTCAAGGCCAGGTGAGGTCACTCACACCTGTAATCTCAGCACTTTGGGAGGCTAAGGGAGGAAGTTTGCTTGAGTCCAGGAGTTTGAGACCACCCTGGTCAATATGGCGAAACCCTGTCTCTACAAAAAATACATAAAAATGAGTTGGGCATGGTGATGAGCACCAGTAGTTCCAGCTACTCGGGGCTGAGATGGGAGGATTGCTTGAGCCTGGGACTCAGAGGTTACAGTGAGCCAAGATCACTGCCCTGCTCTCCAGCCTGGGTAACAGAGTGGGATGCTATCTCAAAAAAAAAATAAAAAAAATTTAAAAGGCCAGGCACGATGGCTTACGCCTATAATCCCAGCACTTTGGGAGGCTGAGGCGGGTGGATCACGAGGTCAAGAGATTGAGACCATCCTGTCCAACATGGTGAAACCCCGTCTCTACTAAAAATATAAAAATTAGGTGGGCATGGTAGCGGGTGCCTATAATCCCAATTATTTGGGAGGCTGAGGCAGGAGATTCACTTGAACCCAGGAGGTGGAGGTTGCAGTGAGCTGACATCACGCCACTGCACTCCATCCACTCTGGGCGACAGAGCGAGACTCTGTCTCAACAAAAACAAACCCAGCTCTTTATAAGTGCTAAATTTTTTCTAAAGCAGCATTTCTATCACTAGTATTTAGCAACATAAAATATACTATAAATTGGCCTGATGCCATGGCCCATGCTTATAATCCCAGCACTTGGGTAGGCTGAAGTGGGAGGATCACTTGGGGCTAAAAAAATTAGCTCGGCAGCGTGGTGTGGTGCACCTGGTATCCCAACTACTTGGAAGGCTGAAGTAGGAAGATTGCTTGAAACCAGGAGTTCAAGGGTATATAGTGAGCTTTGATCATGCCTCTGCACTTTAGCCTAGGCAACAGAGTGAGACCTCATCTTAAAAAATATTTTTTTTTATATTTTAATTTTTATTTACTAATGTATTGATGAAATTTATATGGTTAATAGAGGAAAATATACAGTAAAATCTCCCATCCAGTCCAGGTCCCTTTCCTTTAGACACTCATTTCGATAGTATCTTCCAGGGATATGTTATGGATATAAAAACAATACAGATGTTGTTTGAACAAATGGTAGCATATACACTGTCCTATACCATGCTTTTTATATTTCAAAAATACACTTTTGAGATCTTTCAATATTCATGTATAAATACTTTCTCTAATTTATATTTCAAAGGTATCACTTTGTATGGAAGTACCAGATTTAACTAGACCCCCATTTTTTGTTTGTCTGTTTTTAATGAGATGAAGTCTTGCTCTGTCATCCGGGCTGGAGGACAGTGGCACCATCTTGGCCCACTGCAATCTCCGCCTCCAGGGTTCAAGTGATTCTTCTGCCTCAGCCTTCCAAGTAGTTGGGATTGCAGGTGCCTGCCACCAAGCCTGGCTAATTTTTGTATTTTTAGTAGCGACAGGGTTTCACCATGTTGGCCAGGCGGTCTCGAACTCATGATGTCAGGTGATCCACCTGCATCGGCCTCCCAATTTTTAGATTTCGATTTACAAGCGAGAGCTACTGCACCCAGCCAACTAGACCCCAATTAATGGATTTCTTTGCTATTCAAAATACAACCTTGGCTGGATGCGGTAGCTCATGCCTGTAATCCCAGCACTTTCAGAGGCTGAGGTGGGTGGATCACTTGAGCCCAGGAGTTCGAGACCAGCCTGGGCAACATGGCAAAATCCTGTCTGCAAAAAATACAAAAATCAGTCAGGTATGGTGGCATGCACCTATTGTCCCCACTATTCTGTGTCCCCGATACTCTGGAGGCTGAGGTGGGAGGATCACCTGAGCCCAGGAGGCAGTGGTAGCAAGTGAGCCAAGTTTGCACCACTGCATTCCAGCCTGGGTAACAGAATGAGACCCTGTCTCAAAAATGAAAAAAAAAACATTTTAAAAATACAACCTTGTGGCTGGCCACAGTGGCTCATGCCTGTAATCCCAGCACTTTGGGAGGCCTAGACGGGTAGATCATCTGAGGTCAGGAGTTTGAGACCAGCCTGGCCAACATGGCAAAACTCCCAACTCTACTAAAAACATAAAAATTAGCCAGGCATGGTGGTGCATGCCTATATTTCCAGCTACTTGGGAGGCTGAGGCAGGAGAATCACTTGAACCTGGGAGGCAGAGGTTGTACTGACCCAAGGTCAAGCCATCGGACTTCAGCATAGACAATAATAGCAAGAGCGGTACTCCACCAAAAAAAAAAACCTTGTGCATATAATACATATTATTTTGCATGCATGTCAATAAAGCTATGGTATTAATATATTAATATCTGCTGAGATATTAATACTATATTTATATGCATTTATCATGTTGACAGTTATTGCCAGAATTCCCTCTATATATTCAATAATGATGCTTGTGAATGCCAGTTTCCTCAAAGCCTCTCTATGTACCATATGCTTCCTTATTAAGAGACTGTTTGTCTCTCTCTCTCTTTTTTTTTTTTTTTTTATTTTCAAATAGATTTAGGTGGTACAAATGCATTTTTTTGATTACATGAATATGTGGAATCGTAGTGAAGTCTGACTTTTAGTGTTAACACCTGAATAGTGTAAATTGTAATTTTTTATTCCTCACCCCCTCCCACCTGACTCACTTTTCTTTTTTTTTTGTTTTTGTTTTTTTTGAGACTGAATCTTGCTTTGTCACCCAGGCTAGAGCACGGTGACCCAATTTGGGCTCACTGCAACCTCTGCCTCCCAGGTTCAAGTGATTCTCCTACCTCAGCCTCCCAAGTAGCTGGGATTACAGGCAGACACATGCTACCATGCCCAGCAATTTTCTGTGTTTTTAGTAGAGACAGGGTTTCTCCATGTTGGCCGGGCTGGTCTTGGACTGTTGACCTCAGGTGACACCTGCCTCAGCCTTCCAAAGTGTTGGGATTATGGGCGTGAGCCACCATGCCCAGCCTCTCTTTTCATATTTATATTTCTGTGAACTATCTGTTACTATTCTATATCAACTTTTCTATTGAGTTCTTTCATTTGTAGAATCAAAATTTATATATGAAGGAAACTACCTTTTTGTGATTTTACCCTAAAATATTTTCTCTGATTTGTTATTTGACTTTGTTTATTGAGATTTTTCTCAGGCACACAAGTTTATAAGTAGTCAAAATTAAAGGTTATTATTTAATGTTTTTATTTTATTTTGAGACAGGGTGTTACTCTGTTACTCAAGATGGAGGGCAGTGGCACAATCTCAGCTTACTGCAACCTCTGCCCCCCAGGCTCAAGGAATCTCCCACCTCAGCCTCCTGAGTAGCTGGGACTATAGGTGTTTGCCACCGCACCCAGTTAATTTTCTTATTTTCTATAGCGACAGGATTTCACTATGTTGTCCAGGCTGGTCTCAAACTTCTGAGCTCAAGCTATCCACTCACCTCAGCCTCCTAAAGTGCTGGGATTACAGGGGAGAGCCAGTCTTCCCAGCCGTCATTTGAAATATGTCATAGTTGAAAAGTTTCCTCTCAGAAGGTTTATAAAAGAATCCACTCATATTCCTTTTGTTTATTGGTTGGTGGAAAAACAGTTGAGGTTTTCACCATTGATTGTAATGGCGAAAACCTCAGTTGCTTTTGTACCAGTCTAATACTATGACAGTTTTATTTTGTACTTTAAGTCCTCTGCTCTATTTGGAATTTATCCTGGTTTAAGGTACGAATATGGATCTAACTCTTTTTTTTGGATTAAATTGATACAAATAGTAGCAACATGATTAATTAATAATCTGACTTCAATTCTCTGGTTTAAGGGGCAGCTTTGTAGGGGCAATTGTATTAAGTTTTCTTTATAGATATGTAGATCTACTGGAGGTTGAGTTGAGATGCAGATGGTCTTTTTGACCAGTTGTACTTTGCATATCACCTCAACCAGTCCTTCTGCCTCAGCCCCCAGAAGTGCTAGAATTACAAGTGTCAGCTACCACGCCCAGCTTACTTCGTATTGTTGAAAGTTTTTTTTTGTTTGTTTGTTTGGTTTATTTTATCAAATAAGGTAGCAAGGTCAGTTGCTACCAGCCAGTCTTGGTAAATCTATTATTCATGTTCTTTTTTCATATTTCTTAGGGGAGCCTTATGTTTCATAAACTTAGACCTGTAGATCAATTGAGGCATCTACTTGTGAGTAATGTGGGTGGAGATGGAGAAGAGATTGAAAGATTCTTTAAATTACATCAGGTAATTACATGTACTTTTAGAAAATGTGACGATATTTTAAACAGTGGGAGTCATAATTTATGTAAATTGGGACTGGAATACTGTAATAAACAGATATATTCCTTTCTTTACCTAAATCATTGTATGTGAACTGACATTTGAAAACAGGGTTAATGTAAGTCTTGTAGTAAGCTTTCAGATTTTTATTTTCTGTTGTTGATAAATTCTTATTGAAGTCTGCTACTAATAGTTTCTTGTTCGAGTTATGTGATAAGTGCCTTATCATTAAAGGCACAAGACATTTAGGGACAAGTTCTTTTTTGTTTGTTTTGGCTTAATGACATGAGGAAGAAACTTGAGGCAATGGTGTAGAGACCTGAGTATTTCAGAGCCATAACTAGAATTGGTACGGTTAAAACTGTGAGTAAAGTTAAGTATATAGACTCAGGATTCAAAGCACCTACATTAAAAATCCCACCTCTACCACTGAGGTAAATTACTTGAATTCTCTTGGCTTCAGTTTCCTTATACATTATAATAGTATGTGGTATGAGGATAATATATGCTAAACTTTTAAAATAGTACCCATCACATGGTAGGTATTCAATGCTACCACTTATTGCTATTTCCTATAAAGTGGAAAGACCACAGGAAGAAAATTGGAGACATAAGCCTGAAACTGAGTCAGAATCTAGGTGAAAAGGAAAAGAGAGCATCCTGTAATCCTGGTGCTTATGATGAACTTAAAATAAAACCAGTTTAGTTTATTTGTCTTTTTACACTAACTGATTTCATTCAGTTAGCAAATGCTTATTGAACACCTGCTGTAGGCTAGATACAGACTTTAATACTGCATCTAGCGGTACACAAATCATTTTAAATGTTTATATTTCATATAGGGCCAACATTCCTCTTTTTACAGGAAGACCAGGCTTGTGCAACTTGCCTTATTCTTGCTTGCTCCACTGCTGCCTGTGATAGAGAAGTATCTGCCTGGGCTACTCGGGCTTTCTTTAGGTATATGAAAGATTTTGTTTGTTTGTTTGTTTGTTTGTTTACTGGGCCACTTTTTAAAAATGATTTTATTAGCAATGTGATAAATTAAAGCCTTGCCAAACAGTTAAGTGACTATGTAGGCAAATTATCAAAATTCGTTTGCAGAAGGGAGAAATCTGGAGAGATTATAATAGTAATAGAGGCAATTAAATTAGCATAATTTATGCATTATTACTTTAACTCTGGATTCTGTTCTGTAACTTTTTGTCTACTTTCTACACTTCGTTCTACTTCCGTTACTATCTCATCTATCTTTTTTACTTCCCTAAACACTATGCCAGTTCTGCTTAATATGTATCATTGGTATTGAAGACTTCTGAATTACTTTAAGGAAGCTTGGTACCAAAGAGATATTTCTATTTGGAAAATATTTAAGAATTTGAAATGTAATTTTGTTAGAAATGTTTTTTAAAGTAGTATCTAACCATAACCTAGTATGAAAATTAAATGCCATTTACTCACAAAGTAAATTCTGTGCATTGCCTATCTTTTTCTTAGAAGTTACCAGAGTCCCATATAATTCTTCCTGGTAGCAGTTTCATGTCCACATTTACTGAATAAATATTTATTAGAAGTCTTACGCATATATTTCACTGTTAGCACAATACGTTCAAGTCTGTAATGCTTAAAGTGTTTATTTAGAAGCTAAGCAGCAAAAGGAACAATTCCAGTGTTTAAGATGGATGGTTTGTTTACTGAATAAACTCAACCTCTTGTCATAAAAATAGGTATGGTGGTGAAGCACAGATGAGATTTCCAACCACTCTTCCCCCTCCAAGTAATGTTGGTCCCATGTTGGGGTCTCCTGTCTATTCTAGTGAGTATGAAACATTGAACTGAAATTTCTTCTAATCGTTTGAATCTTAGAACCTTTATAGCAATTTTTGTCAATAAACCTTTTTAAATTATGTTTTATTTACTGCTATTGTGTAATTGGTGAATACCTCTATAGATTCTGACTCTTAAAAGTGCTCTATTAATATTGAATCCTTAATGTATGGTAGGAAGCAGAGTAAGATGTGACCAGATACATTTACGTAACTCATTTGCCATATATTCAGAGGGAAAGAAATGAATGATTTAATAATAATTAACTCGCACATCAGTGTTTTCCAAGGTGGGAGTTGTTAGATAGTTTCTAGGAGATGAGTCCCTAATTCTTGCATATATCATGGACAATGTCACTCCTTTTTATGCTTAGAAATAGCTTCTGTGGCCAGGCACGGTGGCTCACCCCTGTAATTCCCCCACTTTGGGAGGATGAAGCGGGTGATCACCTGTGGTTGGTAGTTAAGAAACCAGCCTGACCAATATGGTAAAACCCCATCTCTACTAAAAGTATAAAAATTAATTGGCCTGTGGTGGTGTGAGCCTGTAATCCCAGCTACTCAGGAGGCTGAGATGGGAGAATCACTTGAACCTGGGAGGCAGAGGTTGCAGTGAGCTTAGGTCATGCCACTGTACTCCAGCCTGAGCCACAGAAGGAGACCTTGTCTCAAAAAAAGAAGAAGGAAATAGCTTCTGTACCTGATTTTGATCACATTCACAACATTGAGATGTGCTTTTCTAACTCTTTATATTCTTCTTTCCCTTTTTAGGTTCTCCTGTTCCTAGTGGTAGTCCCTATCCAAATCCATCCTTTTTGGGAACACCACCTCAGGGTACTTCTTTTCTTTGTTTTGGATTGCTACTACTGTTTTTTTGAAGTGCTAACATTATGAGTTATCCTTATTGCTTAGTGTGAAACAGATTAACTTGCCTTATTCCCTTGAAGGTAAATATCATTTTAGAATTGATGTCCAAGCAAGTTTTGGCATTTGGATGTGAATTATTTTATTTAGGAGGAGCTCCTGTTATATTATGCCTGGAAAGCCCATTATTAGGGTACCAGGATTAAATTGGACCCTAAAATCTGTAAGTAGTTCTGTTTCACTCTTAGCATTACAAACAGTGATTGCAAATTTCTTTCCTTTTCATTCTTCATTGTGAACACTTACACGTCTACCTGGGAGTGCCTGTCCACATTTAAATCCCTCTTCTTATTAAGGAAAACCAAATTAAATATCTGTGTATTTCATTATTTTCGTAAATACCCCTACCTTTGTGTCTAGATACACAAACTTGGGTTTTTGAGAATTCTGAATTTGATGTTTTCTATTTTTAAGAGATTTGTTTTTCTTATGTGTGTACAAGGTATACAGCCTCCTGCCATGTCAACTCCACTGTGTGCTCTGGGAAACCCAGCAACTCAGGCCACAAATATGAGTTGTGTGACTGGACCAGAGATTGTGTACTCTGGAAAACACAATGGTATTTGCATTTACTTTTCTCGGATTATGGGGTAAGTTTGTCATGAAATAATAAACTATTGCTCACCTTGTCCCATCTTGAGTAGTTTTTTAACTCTGAATTTGGGACATCATTTATTCCTATTAAATTTTAGTTTTAGCTCACTTGTTCATCAACAAAACTTTTCTGTCATTCAGTTTTTATTATCTAACTATATTCATTGCTGTGTTTTATTTCTCTCACTCTCTCATGATCTATGTTTGTGTCTGTGTAGCATCAAAGTATGGTTGTTCCTTAACGTGGGGTTTAGGGGGTGCCAACCACACTTCCTCAATCCTCATGCAGTCAGCAATTCATGTATAACTTTTGACTTTCTTAACTACTTATATCCTACTGTCTAAACCTCACTGATAACATAAGTAATCAATTAACACATATTTTGTATTTTTTTTGTGTTTTCTTTTTTCAACTTTCACATGATATGGGAGTGTGGGGACGTCTGGTAAAAACCAGAAAACCACCTGCTAGACAAATTCTAAAACAGCTGTAACACTGATATTGCGTGTTATGTGTATTATACGCTATATTCTTATAATAAAGTAAGCTAGAGAAGAAAATATTAAGAAAATCATAAGGAAGATAAAATATACTTACTATTCATTAAGTGCCGATGGACCACCATAAAAATCTTCATCCTTGTCTTCACACTGAGTAATCCTTGTCTTCACACTGAGTAGGCTGAGGAGTAGGAAGAGGAAGGGTTCGTTTCGATATACTAGGGTAGCATATGTAGGAAAAATATCTGTATATAAGTCGACCCACACAATTCAAGCCCATATTGTTCAAAGGTCAACTGTATATCTGTGTACATATGGATGTACAGTGTTACAAACTTCCTCATAACTCAATGACGTGTCCACAGTTCAACAGGGCAGTTCTTGTCTTTCCTGGGTTAACTCAAGGGTAGGCAATCAGTTGTGAAGTTGAAGAGAGTATGCTTCTCTTGGCTAGACTCTCATATGGTCAAGGTTATATTTTCCAGCTGATCTATAATGGCCTCAGCTGAAACAGCTTGGTTCCTCTCCACATGGTTTCTCATCCTCCAGCAGGCCAGCCAAAGATTATTTAGCTGGTGGTGGCAAGGTTCCTTGAGAAAGAGTAGAAACTTGCAAAAGCTTTATTCCTAGGCTCACAACTAGCTTGCCATGCACTTTTCCGCCTCATTCACTTGGCCAGAGGGAAGTCGCAAGGCCAATCCAGATTTAAAAGGTGGGAAATAGACCAACTTTTAGGGGAGAGACATCAAAATCATACTGCAAAGGGGATAGATATAGGGAAGGATAAAGAAATGTGGTTGTTTTTGCAATTAGTCTGTTAACATCATCTTAGTTAGCTATCATGCCTAGTATATATTTATCTTAGATTTGAGATGTATGATCTCATTCATCTCATTTGCTTAAAAATGTGAAACAGTACAGAGCCCCTTTGTAAATTTCCTGTTTACAATTTATTATGCAGAGGCTTTTGATATTTCTTCAGCAGTATTTCATTATCTGAAAAACTTAGGTATATCAGGTATGAAAATTTTCTAGTATTCCATTCTTCTAGATAGCTTAGTAAAAAACATTAAATGAAACAATTGCTAAGTTTTTAAAACTGAGTAAAGCCATTAAGTTCCTAGAGAAATAAATTTATTGTAATTGTTTTTATTCATTTACAGTACAATCATTAAACATTTTTTGTTCCAGAAATATTTGGGATGCAAGCTTAGTTGTGGAGAGAATATTCAAGAGTGGCAACAGAGAGATCACTGCAGTAAGTGTGTATAATATTACTCTGTTATTTGTATGTGACCAATTGATGGTATAAATGTTTAGATTGTTTCATGTTTCTTAATATTACATAAATAAAATGGCAATGGTTTTTTTTTGTTTTTTTTTTTTTTTTTTTTTGTGAGACAGAGTCCTACTCTGTCACTCAGGCTGGAGTGCAGTGGCCCAATCTTGGCTCACTACAACCTCCCCTGAGGTCAAGCGAGCCTCCCAGCCCAGGCTTCTTGAGTAGCTGGAATTACAGGTGTGCGCCACCATGCCTGGCTAATTTTTTGTAGGCATGGGGTTTCATCTTATTGCCCAGGCTGGTCTCGAACTCCTAGACTCAAGTGATCCAACTGCCTTGGCCTCCCAAAATGCAAAGATTACAGGCAGTAGGGGTGGGGGCAACGCCTGGCAGGTTATTCTTTTATGTATGTGTTTGCATTCTTGATCAACAAACTGCTTACCTTCTGGTTTAAATCTCATCTCTAACATTGATTAAGTGTCTGAACATAAGTAAATTACTTAACATTTCAGAGCCTGATACCTCATGGTAAAATAAGGGGAGTAATATATCTCCCTCATAAGGTTGTCATGAGGGATAATTTGAGCAACTTAATATTGCTCAAAATTTACTATTTAATACTTTGACATATGTATGAACAAAAACTCCATGGACCCAGCACTAATTTCCATGAATTTTCGTACTTCACAGACTGCTCCCCTCCACCACCCAGACGAAGTTTTGCTCTTGTTGCCCAAGCTGGAGTGCAGTGGCATGATCTCAGCTCACTGCAGCCTCTGCCTCCGGGTTTAAGCGATTCTCCTGTCTCAGCCTCCCGAGTAGCTGGGATTATAAATGCATGCCACCAGACCCGGCTAATTTTTTGTATCTTTAGTAGAGACAGGGTTTTACCATATTAGCCAGGCTGGTCTCAAACTCCTGACCTCAGGTGATCTGCCTACCTTGGCCTCCCAAAGCGCTGGGAGTACAGGCATGAGCCACCGTGTCCGGGCCAAAATGTTTTCTTAAAGCAGTCTGTGGCCAGGCACGGTGGTTCAAGCCTGTACTCCTAGCACTTTGGGAGGCCTAGACAGGTGGATCACTTGAGACCAGGAATTCAAGACCAGCCTGACCAACATGGTGAGACCCCATCTCTACCCAGAATGCAAAACAGCCAGGTGTGGTGGTGGACGTCTGTAATTTCAGCTACTCAGGAAAATAAAAAGAAAACATTTTGTAGAACTTTCTATCATCATAATTTAAGGTAGTGAAATTTTTTGAAAAATCTGGAGTATGAACACAACTCATTTTAAGACTTTTTTCTTTTTAAAATGAAGAGATACCAAATATATGCATATGTTTATTTTATTTGTTTGTTTATTTTGTTTGTTTGAGATGTAGTCTTACATTGCTGCCCAGGCTGGAGTGCAGTGGTACGATCTCAGCTCATGCAACCTCCACCTTTTGGATTCAAACAATTCTCCTGCCTCAGCCTCTCAGGTAGCTGGGATTACAGATGTCCACCAACATGCCCAGCTAATTTTTGTGTTTTTAATAGTGATGGGGTTTCACCATGTTGGCCAGGCTGGTCTTGAACTCTTGACCTTGTGATCCACCCGCCTTGGCCTCCCAAAGTGCTGGGATTATAGGCATGAGCCGCAGCTTCCTGCCTCATATATATTTTTAACTGTGATGCTTCTAAAGTTCACTGGTTGGGCATGGTGGTCCATGCTTGTAACCCCAGTGCTTTTGAAGGCTTGATCCCAGGAGTTCAGGACCAGGCAGGGCTACACGACCAAATCCTGTTTTTACAAAATAAAATAAAGTAAAAATTAGTCAGATGTGGTGACATGTGCCGGTAGTTCCAGCTAATTGGGAGACAGAGACAGGAGGATCACTTCAACTTAGGAAGTAGAGGCTGCAGTAATATATGACGCACACCACTGCACTTCAGGGCAAGTACAAGACCTTGTCTCTCAAAAAAAAAAAAAAAAAATTCAAGTTTCTAAGAATAAGAATGTATTTGCCTAACACAGTATGTAAGTCCATTTATATGAAGTTTAAAAACTTGCAAAATTAATCTATATTGATAAGAGTAAGAAAAGTAGTTACCTCAGAGGTGGGATGACTGATGACTACAAAGAAGCATAGGAAACTTTCTTGGGTATTGGAAATTGACTATACAAAAATGTAAACGTAATCAAGATATTTGCTTAATATTTGTGTTTTACCATATGTAAATTATGCATCAGGGTTACTGGCAGGAGAGGCAGTATGTAGATATTCTTTAGTCAGATCAACAGGTGTGAATTCATACAAGAAAGAACTTTATTGTTTATGGAGATGTTATTTCAAAATTAAAATTGTTTATATTATAACTATACAGAGGATGTGTTTTTAAACTTTTGAAAATTCTTTCATTTTTACAGATTGAAAGTAGTGTTCCCTGCCAACTGCTAGAGTCAGTGCTACAAGAACTAAAGGGTTTGCAGGAATTTCTAGACAGAAACTCCCAGTTTGCAGGAGGACCATTAGGAAATCCAAAGTAAGAATAAATAGGGTTTATTAATTCAGTTTTTTTCTTTTCATTGTATTTTTTGTCGATAATTTACATACTGTATAGTTATTTCTTTTAAAGTGTACAGTTTAGTGGTTTTTAGTGCATTTACAGTGTTATGTAACCATCACCACTGTCTAATTCTAGAACATTTTCATCACACCAAGAAAAAACTCTGTGCCCATGACCAGCCATTATGATTCACAGACCATCCCCCAGTCCCTGGCAACCACTAATCTACTTTCTGTCTCTACAGATCTGCCTATTCTGAATATTTATATAAATGGAAGTATGCAATAAATAACCTTTGGTGTCTGTTTCTTTCCCTAAGCATGTTTTCAAAGTTTGAATGTTGTAGCATGTATTATTACTACTTTGTCTCATTTCTCAGTTTATCAGTTGATAGATATTTGGGTTGTTTCACCTTTTTAGCTAGTAAGAATGCTGATACGAGCATTCCTGTGCAAGTTTTTGTGTGAACATATGTTTAGGTGGACTCTTGCTCTGTTGCCCAGGCTGTAGTGCAATGACGCTGTCTTGGCTCACTGCAACCTCTGCCTCCCTGGTTAAAGCTATTCTCCTGCCTCAGCCACCCAAGCAGCTTGGATTACAGGTGTGCACCACCACGCCCGGGTAATTCTTCTTTGTATTTTTAGTGGAAACGGGGTTTCACCATGTTGACCGGGCTGGTGTCGAACTCCTAACCTTGTGATCCACCTGCTTCGGCCTCCCAGCATGCTGAGATTACAGGCGTGAGCTACTGTGCCTGGCCAAGAATGGACGTTTGGTTTTTTTGGTTTTGGGGGCTTTTTTTTTTGAGACAGAATTTTGTTCTTGTCTCCCAGGCTGGAGTGCAATGGCACGATCTCAGCTCACTGCAACCTCCTTATCCTGGATTCAAGAATTTTCCTCCCTCAGCCTCCCAAGTAGCTGGGATTACAGGTGCCCATTAACGTGCCAATATACTTTTTGAATTTTTCTTAGAGATGAGGTTTCACTATGTTGACCAGGATGGTCTCAAACTCCTGACCTCAGGTGATCCACCATGCCTGGCAAAAATAGACATTTGTAAGCCTCTAAAATAATACGGACTTTTTGTTGAAAAAAAAAATAATCACATTGCATTTGAGGAGTCACATCAATCCTTAGAATTGTTAACAAGGTATTACAGTATAATCTTTTTAAAGCATATGTAGACCAAGAAGAGTGGCTCACACCTATAATCTCAGCACTTTGGGAAGCCAAGGCAGGAGGATTGCTTGAAGCCAGGAGTTCAAGACCAGCCTGGGGCCACTGCAAAAACAAATAATAAAGCATACGTAAATATACAGTTATTTAAAAGCAAAAAATAGGGTCTAATTAAGTATACTTTTATGTAACATTGTTCATACTTAGTATGTGTGTTTTTTGTGTATATGTTTTGTTTTTTTGTTTTGTTTTGATTTTTAATTTTTCCTGAGACAGTCTTGCTCTGTTGTCTAGGCTGAAGTGCAGTGGTGCAATCTTGGCTCACTGCAACCTCCTATTGCCAAGTTCAAGTGATTCTCTTGCCTCAGCCTCCTGATTAGCTGGGATTCCATGCGTGCACCACCACACCTGGCTAATTTTTGTGTTTTTAGTAGAGGTGGGGTTTCTGCATGTTGGCCAGGCTGGTCTTGAACTCCTGACCTCAAGTGATCCACCTGCTTCAGCCTCCCAGCGGTAATCCCACCTATAATCCTAGCACTTTGGGAGGCCAAGGCAGGCAGGTCACCTGAGGTTGGAAGTTAGAGACCAGCCTGACCAACCTGGAGAAACCCTGTCTCTTCTAAAAATACAAAATTAGGAGAGAGATCCAAGATGGCCGCGTAGCAGCAGCTCAGGATTGTAGCTCCCAGCGAAAGCGCAGAGAGCAAGTGGACGCCGCAATTGCAGACAAATTTTTGATACCCACAAACTGGGAGATTCCCAGCGAAGGAACCACATGGGTCGCCAGCACAACTCTTTTGGCCCGTGCGGCTGTTTTGCCAGTGCCCCGGTGCGGCGCTTCTCGGTGCGGAGTGTACGGGACTGGGTGCCCTTTTAGTCGGGCTCCGCTGGTCCCATCCCCACAAGGAGAAGAGCAATTGGAAGCGCTGAGGACTGAGAGCAAGCACAGCTGAACCCGGGAAGCACAAGAAGCACAGCTGAACCTGGGAAGGCCCAGCTCTGCGGGGAAGGGGTGTCCGCCGAAGGAAAACTAAGAAACAGAAAAAACTTCATCACCAACAAGCCGGATGTCCACTCAGAGACCCAATCTGAAAGTCGGCAATTACAAAGATGACAGGTGGATAAATCCACAAAAATGGGAAGAAACCAGTGCAAAAAGGCAGAGAACACCCGAAATCAGAATGCCTCTCCTCCTACTGGGGATCGCAGCTCCTTATCAGCAAGAGAACAAGGCATGACGGAGGATGAGTGTGATGAACTCACAGAATCAGGCTTCAGAAGGTGGATAATAAGAAACTTCAGTGAACTAAAAGAACATGTTCTAACCCAATGCAAAGAAACTAAGAATCTTGAAAGAAGATTTAAAGAAATGCTAATGAGAATGGACAACTTAGAGAAGAATATAAGTGAATTGGTGGAGCTGAAAAACACAACACGAGAACTTCGTGAAGCATGCACAAGTTTCAATGGCCAAATTGACCAAGCAGAAGAAAGGATATCAGAGGTCAAAGATCAACTCAATGAAATAAAATGAGAAGGCAAGATGACAGAAAAAAGGGTAAAAAGGAATGAACAAAGTCTCCAAGAAATATGGGACTATGTGAAAAGACCTAATCTATGTTTCATAGGTGTACCTGAATGTGACGAAGAGAATGAATCCAAGCTGGAAAATACTCTTCAGGATATTATCCAGGAAAACTTCCCCAACCTAGCAAGGCAGGCCAATATTCAAGTCCAGGAAATACAGAGATCACCACAAAGATATTCCTCAAGAAGAGCAACCCCAAGACACATAATCGTCAAATTCACCAGGGTTGAAATGAAGGAGAAAATGCTAAGGGCAGCCAGAGAGAAGGGAAGCCCATCAGACTCACAGCAGATTTCTCAGCAGAAACCCTACAAGCCAGAAGAGAGTGGGGGCCAACATTCAACATCCTTAAAGAAAAGAACTTTCAACCTAGAATTTCATATCCGGCCAAACTAAGCTTCATAAGTGAAGGAAAAATAAAATTTTTTGTGGACAAGCAAGTACTCAGAGATTACATCACCACCAGGCCTGCTTTACAAGAGCTTCTGAAAGAAGCACTACAAATAGACGGGAACAACCAGTATCAGCCATTCCAAAAACATACCAAAAGGTAAAGAGCATCACCATAATGAAGAATCTACATCAACTAATGGTCAAAACAGCCAGCTAGCATTACCAGAAGCTGCAATTTTCATCTCTGATAAAACAGACTTTGAAACAACAAAGAACATAAGAAACAAAGAGGGACATTACATGGTGGTGAAAGGATCAATGCAACAGGAAGAGCTAACGATCCTAAATATATACGCACCCATTACAGGAGCACCCAGATACATAGGGCAAGTTCTTAATGACTTACAAAGAGACTTAGACTCCCACACAATAATAGTGGGAGACTTTAACATTACGCTGTCGATATTAGACAGATCAATGAGATAGAAAATTAACAAGGATATCCAGGACTTGAACTCAGACCTGGAACAACTAGACTTAACAAATATTTACAGAACTCTCCTCCCCAAATCCACAAAACATACATTTTTCTCAGTATCACATTATACCTATTTTAAAAGTGACCACATAATTGGAAGTAAATCACTCCTCAGCAATTGCA
>PVKP010037917.1:0-21278 GCA_004027715.1 Plecturocebus donacophilus
GATTGGGTCTCTGAGTGGACGTCCGCCTTGTTGGTGATGAAGTTTTTTCTGTTTCTTAGTTTTCCTTCGGGGGGCGCCCCTTCCCCACAGAGCTGGGCCTTCCCAGGTTCAGCTGTGCTTCTCAGTCCTCAGCGCTTCCAATTGTTGTTCTCCTTGTGGGGATGGGACCGGCCGCGCCCGACCAAAAGGGCACCACCCAGTCCCGCACACTCCGCACTGAGAAGCGCCGTGCCGGCCAAAAGAGTCGCGCTGGCGACCTACGTGGCTCCCTCTCCGGGAATCTCCCAGTCCGTGGGCATCAAATATTCGTCTGCAACTGTGGCGTCCACTCGCTCTCTGCGCCCTCACCGCGAGCCACAATCCCGAGCTGCTGCTACGCGGCCATTTTGGATCTCTCTCTGCCCGGTGTTGAAGTTTTTCTGTTTCTTAGTTTTCCTTTGGCGGACGCCGGTTCCCCTCAGAGCCAGACCTTCCCGGGTTCGCTGCACCCGCTGTGGAACTCTCAGTCCTCAGCACTTCCAATTGCTGTTTTCCTTGTGGGGATGGGACCAGCCGAGCCCGTCCCCGTCCGTCCCGCACACTCCGCACCGGGAAGCGCCACGCTGAGTGCCGGCAAAAGAGCCGCGCCGGCCAAAAGAGTCACGCCGGCGACCCGCGTGGCTTCTCCGCCGGGACTCTCCCGGTCTGTGGGCAACAAAAACTCATCGGAAAGTGTGGCGTCCACTCGTTCTCTGCGCTTTCACTGGGAGCTACATTCCTGAGCTGTTGCTAGTCGACCATCTTGGATCTCTCTCTCTAATTTTTGTATTCTTATTTAGTAGAGATGGGGTTTGCCATGTTGGCTAGGCTATTCTTAAACTCCTGCTTCCTTTGTTTTTTATTTCATTACTTTCATTCCCTCCTTCCTTTTATTTTCTTTGAAATTCTCTGGTTGTGCTTTTACTAACTTTTCAAGTGGGCCTCATTAATTTTCAGCCATTCTTCTTTCTAATATAAACATTTAAGAGTGCAGTATAAATGTCCTTCTAAGTTCTGTTTTATCAGCATTGGCAAAGTTGTGATATGTTATAGTATTTTCACTAAACTGAATAATTTCTAATTTTCACTATTATTTATTATTTGATCTACGATTTATTTAGAAGTATGTGTTTAAATTTCCAAGTACAGGGCTCTTTTTTTCAGTTAGCTTTTTAAAAATATTGATTTCTAATTTCATTGCATATTACTCAAAGAATATAGTCTCTGTGCTTTCAGAGCTTTTGTATTTTTAAAGCTTGAATTTAGCAAATGGTGAATTTTTACAAATGTTCTATTTAAGCTTGAAAATACTATTTTCTGATTCAATGATTTTCTAAGTTTTTTTATTGTTCATGACTATCAGTAAAAAAATTTTTGAGGCCGGGTGCGGTGGCTCACACCTGTAATCCCAGCACTTTGGGAGGCCAAGGTGGGCGGATCACGAGGTCAAGAGATCGAGACCATCCTGGCCAACACGGTGAAACCCCGTCTCTACTAAAAATACCAAAAAAAATTAACCAGGTGTGGTGGCACACGCCTGTGGTCCCAGCTACTCAGGAGGTTGAGGCGGAAGAATCGCTTGAACCCAGGAGGCGGAGGTTGCAGTGAGCCGAGATTGTGCCACTGCACTCCAGCTTGGTGACAGAGAAACCGTCTCAAAAAAAAAAAAATATTTTTTGAGATTTACCCTTAAGATAGCTATATACCGTACATCATTGTATTAGTCTATTTTCATGATGCTGATAAAGACATACCCGAGACTGGGAAGAAAAAGAGGTTTAGTTGGACTTACACAGTTTTACATGGCTGGGGAGGCAGTGGAATCATGGCAGGAGGTGAAAGGCACTCCTTACACAGTAGTGGCAAGAGAAAAATAGGAAGAAGCAAAAGTGGAAATCCCTGATAAACCTATCAGATCTGCTGAGACTTAGTCATTGTCAGAAGAGCACTGGAAAGACCGGCCCCCATGATTCAATACCTCCTGCTGGGTCCCTGGCACATGTGGGAATTCAGGAGCCACAATTCAAGTTGAGATTTGGGTGGACACAGCCAAACCATATCATTCCACCCTTGGCCCCTCCAGATCTCATGTCCTCACCTTTCAAAAGCAGTCATGCCTTCCCAACACTCCCCAAAGTCTTAACTCATTTCAGCATTAACCTAAAATCCACTGTCCAAAGTCTTATCTGAGACAAGGCAAGTCCCTTCCACCTATGAGCCTGTGAAATCAAAAGCATGCTAGTTACTACCTAAATACAATGTGGGCATAGGTACTGGGTAAATACAGCCATTTCAAATGGGAGAAATTAGCCAAAACAAAAGGGTTACAGGGCCCATGAAAGTCCGAAATCCAGCAGAGCAGTCAAATCTTAAAGC
The DNA here is from genome assembly GCA_004027715.1 of Plecturocebus donacophilus. Taxonomy (NCBI): domain Eukaryota; kingdom Metazoa; phylum Chordata; class Mammalia; order Primates; family Pitheciidae; genus Plecturocebus; species Plecturocebus donacophilus. The sequence goes on from PVKP010037917.1 coordinate 2,395, forward strand.
TCCCAAATGATCTCCTTTGACTCCAGGTCCCACATCCAGGTCACGCCGATACGAGAGGCGAGTTCCCTTGATCTTGGGCAGCTCCACCCCTGAGGCTTTGCAGGGAACAGCCTCCCTGTACTACCTGGCTGCTTTCACAGGCTGGTGTTGAGAGTCTGTGGCTTTTCCAGGCACGCAGTGCAAGCTGTCGGTGGATCTACCATTCTGGGGTCTGGAGGATGGTGGCCCTCTTACAGCTCCACTAGGCAGTGCCCCAGCAGGGACTCTACATGGAGGCTCCAACCCAACATTTCCCTTCCGCACTGCCCTAGAAGAGGTTCTCCATGAGGGCCACACCCCTGCAGCAAACTATTGCCTGGGCATCCAAGTTTTCCATACATCTTCTGAAATCTAGGCAGAAGTTCCCAAACCTCAGTTCTTGACTTCTGTGCACCCGCAGGCCCAACACCACATGGAAGCTGCCAAGTCTTGGGGCTTCCACCCTCTAAAGCCACAGCCCGAGCTCTGTGTTGGCCCCTTTCAACCACAGCTGGAGCAGCTAGGACACAGGGCGCCAAGTCCCTAGACTGCACACAGCACAGTTACCCTGGGTCTGGCCTTCAAAACCACTTTTTCCTCCTGAGCCTCTGGGCCTTTGATGGGAAGGGCCACTGTGAAGGTCTCTGACAGGGCCTGGGGACGTTTTCCCCGTTGCCCTGGGGAATAACATTAGGCTCTTTGCTACTTATGCAAATTTATGCAGTGGACTTGAATTTCTCCCCAGAAAATTGGTTTTTCTTTTCTATCACATAGTCAGGCTGCAAATTTTCCAAACTTTTATGCTCCGCTTCCCTTATAAAACTGAATACCTTTAAAAGTACCCAAGTCACCTCTTGAAAGCTTTGCTGCTTAGAAATTTCTTTCGCCAGATACCCTAAATCATCTTTCTCAAGTTCAAAGTTCCACAAATCTCTAGGGCAGGGGCAAAATGTCGCCAGTCTCTTTGCTAAAACATAACAAGAGTCACCTTTGCTCCAAGTCCCAACAGGTTCCTCATCTCCATCTGAGACCATCTCAGCCTGGACCTCATTGTCCATATCGCTATTGGCGTTTTGGGCAAAGCCACTGAACAAGTCTCTAGGAAGTTCCACACTTTCCCACATTTTCCTGTCTTCTTCTGAGCCCTCCAAACTGTTCTAACCTCTGCCTGTTACCCGATTCCAAAGTCGCTTCCACATTTGCAGGTATCTTTTCAGCAGCGCCCCACTCTACTGGTACCAATTTACTCTATCAGTCTGTTTTCATGCTGCTGATAGAGCGTACCTGAGACTGGGAAGGAAAAGTTTAATTGGACTTACAGTTCCACATGCCTGGGGAGGCCTCAGAATCATGGTAGGAGGCAAAAGACACTTCCTACACGGAGGCTAAGGTGGAAAGAGAAAAATGAGGAAGATGCGAAAGTGGAAGCCCCTGTAAACCCATAAGATCTCATGTGACTTATTCATGATCATGAGAATAGCATGGGAAAGACCATCCCTCACGATTCAGTCACCTCCCCTGGGTCCCTCCCACAACACATGGGAATTCTGGGAGCTACAATTCAAATTGAGATTATGTGGGGTGACAGCCAAACCATATCAATCATACAACTTTTCAATAAAGCAAAAATTTAAAAGATGGGATTAAAAATGAATATAAGTAAAAGTCCTTTTTTTTTTTTCCTTTTAACTTTCTTGTGCTTCAGGAGATAGTCTTGCACAGCCTCTGAGAATCACAAATCTCATATTGGAAACCACTATTTTAATAGCTCATCTTTAGAGACCACCATGCTATCTTTGTAGGTTCAAGTAAATATTCAGAATCACTAGACGACCACAGGCTATGTATGGTACTAATCTACTTAAAAGAGCATAGAACAAGACCCTTAGCTTGCCAGCAAGGTAGCTTCTCTAAACAAGAGTCCTTACTAGAGCAGTCCCCATATCAGAGGTGGCTAGCTCCCGGGGTTATTTTCTCTCCAGGTATACACATAGGTCTAGGAGCTGTTTTTTCTCCAGCTCAAATGCAAGGAGACGAGATCTACATCAGTGGGTAGGACAGTCTCCCTTGGCCAAGAAGACTCATTTTTCCATAAGAGCCAATATCTTTATTATTATTATTATTATTATTTTACAAAATTTTACATTTCATGTATAGACTTTGGGGTCACTAAGAGAGAGGTACCAGTTACAAGAGTCACTATACTCAGGAAAGCTTAAACTATGACTTTCTTTCAGGTATTTATACTTCTCTAAGCCTAGATGTACTTTGCCAGCTGGTGATTATTTTTATCTTAATCAGTGTTACCTAGCAGTGTTGTTAACACATACTGTTTTATCTGATAAATACAATAAATACAGACCTAGGTTGTTGATGCAGAGTCAGAGTCTCATGGAACAGGTGAAACTGTTTTGTTAACCTGCTCACTCAGTTGGCTACTAGAGTCTATTAACTAATAGAATCCATTAGATCAGTCATTTTGCTACTCTTTTGATTTTTTACTACCATTTCTGTACTTATGTTTATGTTTACCTATTTTTTAATATGTCTAGTAATTTTGGCTAGACAGAGCAATAACTTGTGAGCAGTTTCATGCTGGAAAAATACCTATGAGGAAGTAGTTTTTCCCTAAGGGAGAATATAGCATCCAATTGCCTGATCCTACAAATGCAGTTTTGTGAGACAATGTTCCTTTAGTTTTTCAGTCTTCTATCTCTATCTTCCTTAAGTGTGTTAATTTCTATTCATCTATCTTTTCATTCACTGACTCTTTCTTCTATCCTCCCAATCCATGTTTAAGACTTTATAATGATATTATTTCAGATTGTATGTTTTCATTCTAGTATCTTTATTTGCTCTTTTTTATAGGTTTAAAACATTTATCTGCTGATTTTTTTCTGTTTATTCATTGCAGGAATATTTTCATTTGTATCTTTAAGCATAGTTGTAATAGTCGCTTCAAAATTTTTGGTCATTGAGTACAATATCTGGAACATCTTGGGTTTAGTTTCCATTGACTGCTTTTCTTCATAAGAATGGCTTATGTTTACCTATTTTTAAATATCTCTAGTAATTTTGGCTAGTATCTTGAATATTTTAAATGGCAAATTGAAGAGATTCTAAATTATGTATTCCTCTGAAGAATATTAAAAAAAAAAAAAAAACTGTTGTTGTTTTAGCAGGCAATTAAGTCAGCTAGGCTGAAACCCCAAATTGTTTTTCCAGTAGTAGGCGATAACTGAAATCTTTTGCCAGTTGTTTTAGCCATCACTGGACAGCTTGGAGTCTGCCCCATGCATGTGGAATTCAGGGGTTGGCCAGATATTTGGGTAGAGTTAATACATAGACTATAAGGCTATACCACTCTGACTTTTTAGAAATCTCTCTGCTTATTTTCTGGGTATTATAATCACCTAAACTTTGTCCTCTCATTCTTCAAGCCAGCAAGAATGCAGATTTCTATCATATTTAGATGCTTTTTATGGCTCCAACTGAGGACTGCCCTCAGACAGAAAGGCACAAAACAGGACACATATTAAGTGTTATCCTTTTTATAAAAGAGTAGACCACACCCCCAGTTTCTGCCTACTTTCGATTGTTCTCCAGTGCCTTCAGGAAGTTGATTTTTATATTTTGCTCAGAGTTTATACTTGCTGTGTTAGAATTTATCCAATAGGAGCTTTCTGTCAACTGAGTTGTAGCCCTCAAAATTCATATGTTGCTCCCTTAACCTTCAATGTAACCATATCTAGAGATAGGATCTTTAGGAAGTAAAGTTAAATGACATTTCTAAGGATGGAGTCCTAATCTGATAGGCCTGTGGCTTTATAAGAAGAGAGAAAGATCTCTCTCTCTTTCTCTCTCTTTCTGCCTGCCATGTGGGGTTATAGCATGAAGGCATCCCTCGGTAAGCCAGGAAGAGAGGAAGAGAGCCCTCACCAGAACCCAACCATATAGGCACCTTTATCTGAGACTTCCAACCATCAGAACTGTGAGAAAATTAATTCCTGTTACTTAAGCATTCCAGTCTATGGTACTTTGTTATGGCAGCCCAAGAGACCGATACCAGGCTAATTTGCCATTATTAGAAGTGAAAGCCTTGTTCTTAGCTTGGATTGGAAAATTTAATATTGTTAATATGTTGTATTTTTTAAACTTTTATTTTAAGTTTAGGAGTTTGTACTTAAGTGCAGGTTTGTTACACAGGTAAACTTGTGTCTTGGGGGTTTGGTGCACAGATCATTTTATCACCCAGGTATTAAGCCTAGTACCCATTAGTTACTTTTCCTGATTCTCTTCCTCCTCCCACCCTCTGCCCTCTGAAAGTCACCACTGTGTGTGGTTCTCCTCAATGTGTCCATGTGTTCTTCTTATTTAGCCCCCACTTGTAATTGAAAATATGCAGTATTTGGTTTTCTTCCTGTGTTAGTTTGCTATGAGTAATGGCCTCCAGCTCCTTCCATGTCCCTGCAAAGGACATGATCTCTATTTATTTTATATTGATCTATAGACTCCTCACAGTCACAAAGATAATTTCAATATATATTTTTATATAAACTGACACAATGAATCTGAAATGTATAAGACCATGCAAAGTATTTAGAATACTCAAAACAACTTTGAAAGAGAAAACACAACTAGAGGACTTATACTGCCTTTCAAAGCTTACTGCACAGCTATAAAAATTGAGAGTGTGGTATGGATATAAGAATAGACTTACAGGTCACTGAAAAGAAACAGGGAATCAAGAAGTAGTCAGATATTTTCAATGAAGGGGTCAAAGCAGTCCATTGTGGAAAAGATAGTTTTTTTCTTCAGAGGGTGTTAGATCTCCAAGTAGATGTCCATGTGAGGGAGAACATGAATCTTGACTCTTACCTCATACCATTAACAAAAAAGATCAACTTAAAACCACCATAGACCTAAATGTAAAAACTAAAGCTATGAAACTTTTCAAAGAAATCAAGGGGAAAATTTTCTAGGCCTTGAAGATAGGCCGAGATTTCTTAATAGCACACAAAATAACTTAAAAGAAAACAATACATTTGAATTCATCAAAAGATAAAGCTTCTATTCTTCAAAAACAACATTAAGAAAATGAAAACATAACCCATAAAATGGGAGCAAATATTCACAGCACATGTATCTATAGATTATAGATAAAAGACAAGGCTTTTATCTAGCTGTATAAAAATCTCTTATCTCAGTAATAAGTAGACAACTTAATTTTTTTTTATTTTTGAGATGGATTCTTGCTCTGCACCTAGGCTAGAGTGCATTGGTGTGGTCTTGGCTCACTGCAACCTCTGCCTCCAGGGTTCAAGCAATTCTCCTGCCTCAGCCTCCAGAGTAGCTGGGATTACAGGTGCCCCCAGCCACGCCCAGCTAATTTTCCTATTTTTAGTAGAGATGGGGTTTCACCATTTTGGCCAGGCTGGTTTTGAACTCTTGACCTCAAATGATCGTTCCACTGTGGCATCTCAAGGTGCTGGAATTATAGGTGTGAGTCATCCTAATATTGTAAATGGGCACTATATTTGAGTAGACATTTCACAAAGATAACAAATGGCCAATAGGCGCATGAAAAGTTCAATATCATAGTTGTCAGAAAAATGCAAAATAAAACCATATAAGATACCATTTCACCCACTTGGATGACCAAACTTAAAAATACTGTTAATATTATGTTTTGGTAAGGATGTTGAGAAACTGGAATTATTTTACATTGCTAGTAACAGTTTAAAATGATAAATCTATCTTAGAGAACAGTTTGTCAAAGTTAAGTGTAGACTTCCCACATGACCCAGCAATTCTATTCCTAGGTATTTACCCAAAAGGCTTTGCCCATAATCTACAAAAAGACTTGTATAAACATGCTGAGTATTAAAGACAAGCATAAGGGTTTATATATATTATATAATTTCATTTAAATGATATAGAATAAGCCAAACCAATCCATAGTAACAAAACTGATCAGTGGTTTCCAAGAGCAAAGGGTACAAAGGGATGTGAGGGAACTTTTTTGGAAGAATTGAAATTTTCTGTATCTTGATTGGTGTGTTGGTTACACATGTGTGTAGATTTGTCAGAATTCATTGAACTGAACAACTAAAATGAGTAGATCTTATTGTTTATATAGTATGCCTCACCAGGCTTGATTTACATATAAATATATATATTTAGTCTATATATATATATTATATATTTAGTCTATAGTCTAAGTCTATATATATATTATATATTTAGTCTATAGGCTAAGTCTCTATATATATAGTATATATACCATATATATGGACTAAATATATACTATAAAATATATAATATTTAAATGAATAAGCTTATGGGATGTTGTTATATAAACAAAAAGAAAGAAGGAAAGCCCATGGAGTTGTATAGTGTAGGGAACACTGCAGGTAGTTTAATGCAGCTAAAAAATTGGTATGGGCCAGGCGTGGTGGCTCACACCTGTGATCCCAGCACTTTGGGAGGCCAAGGCAGGCGGACTGCTTGAGCTCAGGAGTTGGAGACCAGCCTGGGCTACATGGCGAAACCTTGTCTCTACTAAAAATACAAAAATTTAAAAAATTTAGCTGGGCATGGTGGCACTTGCCTGTAATCCCAGCTATGCAGCTACTAGGCAGGGCTAAGTGAGGAGAATTGCTTGAGCCTGGGAGGTCAAGGCTGCAGTGAACTGAGCTCACACCACTGCACTCCGGCCTGGCAACACAGAAAGAGAGACCCATCTCAAAACAAAACAAAACAAAACAAAAAACCAACAGTTATGGTGTTACATTTTCATCTGATATTTGAATCATGCATTCGCAATGCAACCAAGAAACAACCTGCTCAGAGGTTTATTCAGTAAACTAATTATTTGATTTGTTGATGTATCATGTTCTCTATAACTGATAGTTCATTTGTTTCCTTTATCAGCTGCTTTTCTTTAAGCCCCCAAATTCTGCCCCAGTCTATAACTCTCAGCTATTTCCTTTTTTTTTTCTTTCTTTCTTTTTTTTGTGTTTTAGACGGAATCTCCTTCTGTTGTCCAGGCTGGAGTGCAGTGGAGTGATCTCGGCTCATTGTGACCTCTGCCTCCTGGGTTCAAGCAATTGTTGTGCCTCAGCCTCCCAAGTAACTGGGCCTATAAGCGTGCACCACCACACCCAGCTAACTTTTTTGTACCACCATGCTCAGCTAGCTTTTTTGTATTTTTGGTAGAGACGGGGTTTTGCCATGTTGATCTTGAACTCCTGACCTTAAGTAATCCATGAGCCTCGGCCTCCCAAAGTGGTGAGATTATAGGCGTGAGCCACCGTGCCCAGCCACTGCTCAGATTTTTTTCTAGCCATTTTGTTTCTCTCTTATTCTAGACTAGTATTTCCAGCTATCTTCTAGACATCTCTATGTGAATATCTTTTTAGAATCTCACGTACAACATATCTGAAACCAGACCTTTCCTTTTGCCTCAAACCAGCTCTTCCATCTGACTTTTAAAAATAATTTGTTGAAACAAAACTCACATGCTATAAAATTTACCATTTTTTCCAACTTGAGAAATACGTTTCATCTATATTTTTACATAATTTTTTAAAAAAATTGTGAAATTCTTAAAACACACATAATATTAAATTTATCATCTTAACCATTTATAAGTATACAGTTCTGTAATGTATATTCACATTGTTGAATAACCAGTCTCCAGAACTTTTTCACCTTGCAACACTGAAAATTCTATACCCATTAAACAATAACTCATTCCCCTCTCCTCAGTTCCTGACAATTCCCACTTTACCTTTTGTTTCTATGAGTTTGAATACTCAAATGTATACCTTACACGGGTAAATCATGCAATATTGGTATTTTTGTGGCTGGCTTATTTCATTTAATGTAATATCCTCCAGGTTCATTCATATTGTGGCATGTGTCAGAATTGTTCTTACTTTTTTATTTTTTGAGACAGAATCTCGCTCTGTTGCCCAGGCTAGAGTGCAGTGGCATTGATCTTGGCTCACTGCAACCTCAAGAATTCTCCCGTCTCAGCCTCTCGAGTAGCTGGGACTACAGGCATGCCTGGCTAATTTTTGTACTTTTAGTAGAGACGGGGTTTCACCATGTTGGCCAGGCTGATCTCGAACCCCTGACCTCGTGATCCCCGCGCCTCAGCCTCCCAAAGTGCTGGGATTACAGGCATGAGCCACCACACCCGACGAATTTTTTTACTTTTTAGGATGAATAATATTAAGTCATGTGTTTATACCACATTTTGTTTATCTAATCTTCTTATAATGGACATTTGGCTAGGCTGCTTCCATCTTTCAGCTATTGTGAATGATGCCGTTATGAGCATGAGTGTACAAATATTCTTTGAGATCCGCTTTCAGTTCTTATATATATATATGAGAAATGGAATGACTGAATCATATGGTAATTCTATTTTTAATTTTCTAATTCTATTTTCCATAGCAGCTGCACTATTTTACATTCCTATCAACAGTGTACAAGAGTTCTAGTTACTCCATATCCTCACCACGCTTATTATTTTCTGGGAGCTTTTATAACAGCCATCCTAGTGGCTGTGAGGTGATATGGCATTATGGTTTTGATTTGTATATCCCAAATTATTAGTAAGATTGGGCAACTCTCATGTTTCTTGGCCATTTGTATATGTTCTTTGGAGAAATGTCTATTTAGGTCCTTTGCCCATTTTTCAGTCGAGTTGTTTTGTTTTGCTTTTGCTGTTGATTTGTAGGAGTTCTTTATATTAAAATGTTTATTTAATAATAATAATTATTATTTGAGATGGGGTATCTCTCTGTTGCTCAGGCCGGAGTGCAGTGGTGTTATCATAGCTCACTACAGCCTTGACCTCCTGGGCTCAGCCCTTCCTTCTGCCTCGGACTCCTGAGTAGCTGGGACTACTGGTACAAGCTACGATGCCTAGCTAATGTTAAAAAAAAAATGATGGGGGTAGAGATGGGGCCTTCTCGTGTTACCTCGGCTAGACTTGAATTCCGGGGCTGAAGCAATCCTCCTGCCTTGGCCTCCCAAAGTGCTGGGATAACAGGGGTGAGCCACCGCACCTGGCCTTAAGAATTCTTTGGATAATCTGTTAACTGCTTATCAGACATATGATTTGCAAATATTTTTCTCCCATTTTATAGGTTGCCTTTTTACTCTGTTGATTGGATTTCTTGATGGAGAGAAGTTTTAAATTTTGATATAGTTCAAAGAAACCTTTATTATTTTGTTGGACCTAAGTTCCTGGGGCTATCAGATATATCCACATAGAAATTTTAAATTAAATATTACTGAAAAGATAGGTTTGATAAGAAGTCAGCTGTCTGCCATCAAGTTCTACAAGTCAGTTCTCTTATTTTTTGTCAAGGTAGCTAATTTTGGGGGATGTACTATTTGTAGATTATTATGGTTCCCAATCATTCATTTTTATTTCTTGTAAGAGCAGAGATCATCAAACTTTCTGTGAAAGGATAGGTAGCCAACATGTTAGACTTGCAGGCAGCACTAGTATTAGTATTAGACTAAGGAAAAGTATAGAGAACTCCAAATGTGTACAGACAGATGTTTATTGGTAAACAAGAGTACTGAGAGGAGGAAGACCAGTTGAAGTGAGTGAGTTTATCATTGACACAGAATTTCCTAAATTAAAATCAGAACCCCAAAGTTCCTGTTAAGGGGATTTGTCAATGGGATGATAAGAGTCTAATAAAAATAGCTCAGCATAAATTGCTAGTTTCCAAGAGGAAGCAATAGATGAGAATTTCTGAGTCTGAATAGTATTCCAAGTGTCCTAACTTAAACTTACAGGACCCAATTTCTAGGAAGATAACATTTATATGAGAAAAAGTAAAATCTTAAGGGACACAGAGATTTGATCCAGGATTTACTGAGCCAGCTAATTCCTTGAATCGATTGATGCCTAGCAGCTATACCTTTCAGAATCATGCTGTCTATCCTGTATTCTTTCTGTTAATTAAATATTTTTGAAATAAAAAAAAAAACATTAAAAATTAGCCCAGCTCAAAAACTTTAAAAAAATACAGTGAGATACCATCTCATATCAGTTTGAATGGCTATTGTTAAAAAGTCAAAAAATAACAGATGCTGGTGAGGTTGTGCAGAAAAGGGAAGACTTATGCACTGTTGGGGAGAGTATAAAGTTCAATCATCGTGGAAAGTAGTGTGGCAATTCCTCAAAGAGCTGAAAACAGAACTGCCATTCAGCCCAGTAATCCCATTACTGGGTGTATACCCAAAGGAATGGAAATCATTCTACCATAAATATCCACACACGTGTACCTTCATTGCAACACTATTTACAATAGAAAGGACAGAAGGAACTTAAATGCCCATCAATGGAAGATTAGATAAAGAAAATATGGTACAGAGACCACATTTTATCATGGATTACTGTGCAGTCATAAAAAAAGAACAAGATCATTTTCTTTGCAGGCATGTGGATGGAGCTGGAGGCCATTTTCCTTAGCAAACTGACACAGGAACAGAAAAACAAATGCGACATGTTCTGTCTTATAAGTGGGAGCTACGTGATGAGAATATATGGACAGAAAGGGGAACGACAGACACTGGGGCCTACTTAAGGTATAGAATGGGAGGAGGGAGAGAAGCAGAAAAGTAGCTCATGGATATGAAGCTTAGCACCTGGTGATGAAGTAATCGGTACAACCAACCCCTGTGATGCAAGCTTACCCTATAACAAACCTGCACATACACCCCTGAACCTAAAATAAAAGATTTTTTAAAATAGCAAAATACAGAAAATGGTAAAACATTCGTATTCCCAATACCAAAAATGACTATTAACATTTTGTCACATTTGTTTCAACTTCTTTATATTAAAAACATTGTAGATGAAATGGAAGTTTCCTTCAGTTCTTTCCCTTCCTATTCCCTGTACCCCTCCTGATTGCATCCTTTTTCTCTATCCCCAGGCAGCCAAAATCTTGGATTTGGTGTCAGTCTAGCCCAGTTTTTATACTTGTTTTCATGTGTAATTCAGTGAACAGTATATAATATTTTTGTATGGTTTAAAATTTTTTTCATAGTTGATATAATAGTATCGTATTTTTCTGCAGTTTTGTTTTTTTCTCACACTAGTATGTTTTTGTTATCTACCCATGTTTATTCATATAAATGTAGCTCACTTATTTGTTGTGCAGTATGTAATTTTATACATATGCATGTTTAGACATTTTTCTATAAATGTCTAATATTTAATTTTATGCATGCATTCATTAAACAAATATTTATTGAGTACTTACCATGTCCTAGGTACTATACTTACCATGTCCTAGGTACTATACTAGGACATATAATATATGTCCTAGGGACATATTATATTAGTGAATAAATCAGATAAAACTCTTTGCTACCATACTACTTATGTTCTATTGAAGTAATATACAATAAAAAATAAGCCGAACATAAAGTATATTAGAAGCTGATAAGTGATACGGAAAAAGATTAAGGAGAACTGGGAGTGGGGTTAATGGGAACACACTCATATTTCATTGTGGTTTGGGTAAGCCCCCTTGATAAGATAATGTTAGAGCAAAGACAAGGTGAGAGACTTAGGGGAAGACAATTCGTATCAGAGAAAAGCCGGTGGAGGCCCTTAATGTGAGAGTGTAATTGGTGTTTTTCAGGAACACCAGAAGGCCAACATGGCTGGAGAAGAGGGAAAAAGTGGAAAGGAGTAGGATTTGAATCACGGAGTGACAGAGTTGAAACGGAGGAGGTGACTGTGTCTCGTCTTATAGGCTGTTACGAGGACTCTGGCTTTTACTCTGAAAAAATGAAAAGTACATGAAATATTTTGACCAGAGGAGTGATGTGATCTGTGTTGTAAAGGGGTCTCTTAGGCCAGGATGTTAAAAATAGACTGTGGGGAGCTCGATGGAAGCAGGGAGGCCAGTTAGGAAGTTATCACAGTGTTTCTGGGGAGGGTTGATGGTGTCTCAGACTGGAGTGCTAGCAGTAGATGTGGTGAGAAGTGGTGAGACTCTGAATGTATTTAGAAGGTAGAGGCCACAGGATTTGCCGATGGGTTAGGTACAGAGTATGAGAGGGAGTGCAGGGAGCAAAGAATGATGCCAAGGTTTTTGCCTAAGCAACTGAAACGCTGGAGTTACCATCCACAGAGACGTGAGAGCTGCGGATAGGGCAGATTCGGGATGGAGGATCAGGAGTTACCTTTGGATGTGTTGAGCTTGAGAACCTGTTAGACATCCAGATAGAGAGGCTGAATAGGTAGCTGGATATATGAGTCTGGAGTTCATCAGCAAGGTCTGGCTGGAGTTATAAATTCAGAAGACATCAGTTACACACATTTTACTTAAAGCAGTGAGATGATACGGCATTGCAAAGGGAGTGGGTTTAAAAAGAACAGAGGAAAAAGACTGAAACCTGGGTGTTAGCAATTGAGAAGTCAGGGAGGCGTTTTGGGAGGCCGAGGTGGGTGAATCACGAGGTCAAGAGATCGAGACCATCCTGGCCAACATGGTGAAACCCCCGTCTCTAGTAAAAATACAAAAAAATTAGCTGGGCGTGGTGGTGTGCACCTGTAGTCCCAGCTACTCGGGAGGCTGAGGCAGGAGAATTGCTTGAACCCGGGAGGCGGAGGTTGCAGTGAGCCGAGGTCGCACCACTGCACTCCAGCCTGGCGCCTGGTGACAGAGTGAGACTCTGTCTCAATTAAAAAAAAAAAAAAAAAAAAAAAGAAGAAGTCAGGGGGAAGAGGAGGAACAGGCAAAAGGAGATTGAAAAGAGAAACTGTTGAAATAGGGAGAAAACATCCCAAAATGTAGCCTCTAGGGGAGTCAAGAAGAAAACATATCAAGGTAGAGGAAGTACCTAATTGTGGCAAATACTGCTGAATATGTCAAGTGGGCTGATTACTTCTTAACCATTAGCATCGAGGACAGTGATGGCCAGTTTGCGTGGAGTAGTGGAGGTGAAGCCTGTTAGAATGGGTTTCAGTGAGAATCAGGTTGGGGGATGCGGTCTCGTCAAACACGGCGGCAACTTGGATGTGTTTATCTTTCTTCAGTGATGGGAACCCATTCTCCCCCTTAACCATGCTGAAAGGAAGTGGAATTGGCTTTGATTTGGGGGCTATCTACTCCAGTGTAGAGTGATTTTTTAAATCCTATTTTCTAATTCTCTCTTCAGCTATACACTCTAATTTGTCACATCTACTGAGTTTCTCTTTCATGACTCCAACTTTTATATTCACATTTTCAATTTTTCATGTAAGCTTTATATTAGGTATAACAAACATACAGAATAGTACAAAATACTAAGTGTACACAGATCAATCCATTTTTATAAACTGAACACACCTATGTACCCAGAATGCCCCTCATTCTTCTTCCTTATCGCTACTGTCCCTTACCCTCAAGATAGCCTGTTTATAGAGATTCTATTAATGGGATTATGTGGTATGTACTTCTTTCATTCGGTATATGTCTGTCTTCTTTTATAGTATGTTTGTGAGATTGATTTGTGTTGTTGCATGTAATTGTTCATTCATTGTCACTGCTGTAGTATTCCATTGTATGAATATACCACGATTTATATTTCTGTTTTACTCTAGCTGGACATTTGGATTGATCAGAATCTGGGGGTATTGCAATATGTTCTTACACATATATTTTATGGAACATATTGCCCACATTTCTGTTGGATATATACCTAAAAATGGAATACTTGGGTCATAGTATATGTGAATGTTGAGCATTTTCCGAAATTGGTGTAACAATTTACATTCCTACAGCAGTGTGTGGCAGTTAAGTGTTCCATTTACTCAACACCCTCGACACACTTGATACTGTTGGGTTCTTCACTTTAATCGTTCTGATGAATCTTTATTGGTATCATATTGTGGCTTTAATTTGCATTTAATGCATGTAATTTGCATTTTCTGATGATTTCTGAAGCTGAGTATTTTCTGTTATATTAATTCGTCATTTGGAGATCTTATTTTGTGTGAATTACTTATTCATATTTTGCTAATCTTATAGGGTTATCTATTTATTTTTTATAAATTTGTAGGAGTCCTTTATGTATTCTCTGTACCAATATATTCTGTGTAGGTATTGCAAATAATCTTCTCCCAGTCTATTGCTTGCTTTTTCACCCTTTAAATGGTGACTTTTGATAAAGAAAAGTTCTTAATTTTAATATAGTTTAATTTACCAAGATTTTTTGCTTTATATTTTGTGCGTTTTTGGATCCTATTAAAGTCTTTACTGGCTAAAGGAAATTTAAAATGCAATCAACTGATTTAATTTTTTCTACAAATCTTTTAAATATCCATTATAACTTAGGCAGAATATTTTTGGCTACTGTAAAGAATATCAGTTTCCTCAAGAGTATAATTTATGTATCAGTTGTCTTCTTTCATCCACAAAATATCAATTCAAGCCTCATATAACTCCATTCCATAAAACCTTTTGTTCCTTTTTATCAAACCCAGAAATTCTCTTGAGTATATTTCTTACCCTCATTTATTTATAATCACCCTGTCTTCTATTTTCAGAGATAACAGAGCCTGATAGATGTGGATTCCTCTAAAACTTTCTGTGCTCCACTCTGAGCTCACAAGATACGTCCTCATCTGTCTTTACGTGCCCCATCTCCTCTTTCTGTGGAAGATACGGAAGATATTTCATCATCCATTATTTTATCTCTGTTGAGTATCATTCCTTTTCCTCCTTCAGGAATATTGTTATTTGAATTATCCCCTTTCCTGAATCTTTAGTGGCTCTCCCTCTGCTCAGTACATCGATAGTACATTATCTCACTTTAGGAAACAAAAGGAAATGTTTATTTTCTAACTCCCACCAGTAATCCTGTCTCAATACTTCCTTGAAAAACAAATGTCTTACACATGTGATTAATGTGCATAATACTAAACATACCCCACACAATTCATGCATATAAAACTAGTGAAATCTAAATAGGGCAGAAGGATTGCATCAAATTCAGAATTTTCTTGTTGTGAAACAGGAAAGGTTCCCTTGTTCCCCTCGCAGGGTGTGCGACAGGCGGAGTGGCTTGCAGTGCCCCACTGCTGGAACCTCCAGAGGAGCATACATGGGCAGGCTGTGGGGCTCTGACCCCATGGCAGCGTCTAGGGGTGAATGTTTACTGCTGAAGCCCCCTTGGGCGTGTATCACCGGGTGCTGTTTTAGTTTAGCCGTCTGTAGAGGACTTGTGTTAGTCAGCTCAGTTAGACCGCTGCCTTATCGCAAAGACAGAGGCTTTCTGTATCCCTGGGTTCTTGCCTTGGTGTACCAGAAGAATTGGATCACATGTGGGCTTGGAGAATGAGTGCAAGGTTTTATCCTGTGGAAGTAGGTCTCAGCAGGTGGGGGAGCCAGAAGGCAGATGGTTTTCCCCTGGAGTTGGGCCACTTGGTAGCCAGGGTTCTCCTCCCACTGCCCCAGATAAACTCCATGTCATTTTGCTGTCGGTGGCTTGTCGATGTGCCGGTACCAGTCGAGCCACTCACGTGTCTGGTGTTCCTCCGCTGATGTGCTCCCCTCACGTCCACCGCCTGGTGTCTGCCTGCTAGGGTCTCAGGTTTATTTAATTATTATTATTTTTAATTTTTATTTTTTTGAGACAGAGTCTTGCTGTGTTGCCCAGGCTGGAGTGCAATGGCCGATCTTGGCTCACTGCAACCTCCATCTCCCGGGTTCAAGCAATTCTCCCACCTCAGCCTCCCAAGTAGCTGGAATTAAAGGCACCCGCCACCACGCCCGGCTAAGATTTGTATTTTTAGTAGAGACAGAGTTTCATCATGTTGGCCAGGCTGGTCTTGAGCTCCTGATGTCAGGTGACCTTCCTGCCTCAGCCTCCCGAAGTGCTGGAATTGCAGGCATGAGCCACCGCACCTGGCGGGTCTTGGGGGTTTTATAGGCACAGGATGAGGGTGCAGCAGACCAGGGTGGTCTTGGAAAATGCAACATTTGGCCAAGAAAACAAAAATGTTTATCCTCATCTAGGTTCATGGGCACAGGCCCAGGGGTGGAGCCTTAGCCATAGACCATGCTCTGCCCCTCTTTTATATCCTTTAAAGAGACCAGGCCATTGCCTTCCCTGCCCAGTACTTCCCTTTCGCAGTTCTATGTCACTGTGACATTAAACCGTAATTACGCAAGATGTTGCCATGGAAGGAAACTGGGTTAGGGGTATATGGAATCACTCTGTATTATTTCTTACAACTGTATGTGAACATAGAATTATCTTAAAATTAAAAGTTAAAACAGAAGTGTTTCTAAAAATTATAATAATAAGAGCCACCATTTATTGAATGGTTACTATTTGCTAGGTTCTGTTTACATACTATCAGGTGAATATTATTGTTAACCTCATTTTATGGATGAGAAAACGGAGACACAGAGAGATTAAATCACTTACAGGGTCACTCAGTGACTAAGTGGCAGAACTAGCATTCAGACCCGGCAAACTCACTCCAAAGATTGAGCTCTTCACTACTCTGCAGTGCTTCATGCATCTCTGTCTTTGTATCCTGCCTTCTCGTCTCACTCATCAGCCCTCTACAATTTACCTTCCATCCCAATCACTCCCCTGAACCTGCTTTTGCCTGGATCACCAAGTCTCTTGCCAAATCTAATGGTCTTATTCTTTGTACAGGCTTTGCTATTGCCTACACATTCAACAAATATTTCCTGAGTATATACAGTGTACCAAGTTATGTTCTACAGCTGTGAAAAAGATAGGGAAAACTTCCGCAACTGAAGAGTGCCCCTTTTAGAATGAGAGGTTTGAAGTCTTCGGTTCTTTCTTTTCTGCTCATCACTGCTGCCTTGTTTGTGAGTGGTCAGTAGGCCACTTCATTGAACATGCCTTTGTTTTTCTGTGGCTAATCAGGTTATATAGCTAGTTTGTTTGTGGTTTCACAACATACATAATAAAATAGTATATTCAGATACCATTTCCCCTTTGTCCCCCAAATGGAAATCTGAACCTTTCCAAGCAATTGTCATGAATATGAATGAAGACAACCTGAATGAAATCCTGAAGTATCCTACCCTTCTTATATAATTGTTAAAAATAAATTGTGAAAAATTTATTGCTGTTGACCTTTTACCTACTTTTTCTGTATGAGGAGAATTTGAATTAATTTTATGCTCACTATTTTGGAAACACCAGGATGATCTCTGCAGAATATTAAGTAAGTTTCATTCCATATGTCCAAATAAAAAGCTACTCCAAGGAAAATACTCAGCTTCATAGGGACGTGGTGGTAGCTTTCTGCGTATCACCAAAGCTAAGCGTTTGAATCAGAGTTAAAGAGGCGTCATCTTGTCTCTTTCCACATATTCATGGTTATTATCTGTGTTTTCATTTCTTTCTCCCAATTAAGTAAAGAAGAAAAAAAAAATTCTCTCCTACTTTTTCATGCCACAAAAACAGCTCTTGTTTTAATAGTTCTAATGGGAGTGTGTTTTCCTTGGTGATTGGAAGCAACTCTAATCCTCTTGCTTACATCCCGAGTCGCTTGCTGTTTTTGTCTGATAGATATTTGTTTACAGCAGCAGTTAGCAATTTGCATGGACAGTGTGTCAGTGTCACTGCCCTCAAGGAAACCCGAATACCTCTTGGAAGAAAGATGACAGATTCGGCCTGGGGACTTGCAAAACTTTAAAAGTGATTCCTTGTTAAACCCGTGAAAAACAACTCTTCCCTCTCTATAACTTGAGGAAAAAAATGAGAAACTGTCTTACAACAGATGGCGATTCCATCCTAGTAAAACAGGCCTGGGCTGATTCAGCTCCACTCCTTTCTGTTCTTTTTGCAAAACCCACAGAGAACACATTTGGGGCCACTTTTCAGAGTTGGCAACAGTCTCTGCTTTTTAAGGAAATCGTGTGAACATAAAAAACAAAAGCCACAGTTGATGGAATCCCCAGAGTCCAGAAATGGGATGCATGGGCCTTAAATTCTAGGTCATCAGGCTTGGTAACTTGATTAAATTCGGTTAAAACAAAAACAAATTTGAGAAAGTTTATATTTTCTTGTTGACTAGACTTCTTAAAGAAAAAGAGGAAGAGGAAGATGAAAAAGAAGAAGAAGAAGAGGAGGAACTAGAAACTATAAAAATACCCTTTGGGGTGATGCAGTGAGGTGATTTCTAACTTTCAAATGACCTTAGATCTAAAGAATTCAATCTTTAATGTTAAGTCCAGTGCCTTTTTCCACCATTTACAAAATGGAAAGTACTATAGCTGCTTTGATATAATTAGAAGTTATTTAGAGAGGCTTGGAACTAGGGTGTAAATGTGTGTGTGAGTATGTGCGTGCATGCGTGTGTGTGTGTGTGTGTGTGTTTCTTAATAAGCCTGACCTTTTACAGATAGATGCCACCGGCCATCATGAGACTTTCTCATTGAAGATGCTAAAGCAGAGTCTGGCTACGTACTTGCTAAGGATGATGTGGAGTAGACTTAAACACTAGATTAATAATCAAATCAGAGAGATCCAAGATGGCCGATCACTAACAGCTCAGGATTGCAGCTCCCAGTAAAAGCGCAGAGAGCCAGTGGACGCCACACTTACCGATAAATTTTTGCGGCCCACGGACCAGGACATTCCCAGTGGAGGAGCCCCACGGGTCGCCAGCGTGACCTTTTCGGCTGGCGCGGCTTTTTTGCCGGCGCCTCGGCTCGGCGGCTCTTGGTGCGGAGTAAACGGGACTGAGTCTCCTTTTGGATGATGTTTGGCGCTCTGTGAAGTCAGAGCAGTCCATCCAGCTGACTGAAAAAGGGACTGAGAAGCCAGACCGGAGACCCCCGGGC
>PVKP010037918.1:0-21277 GCA_004027715.1 Plecturocebus donacophilus
CACTACTTACCTTAGATCTTTGTGTTTCAGCCTCCCTGTTCAGTGTCTGTATCCCAATAATTCACCCACCTAGGTCATTGGCCTCTTCAGCTACAATTCAGTCATCTTGAATACATCTCAGGTTCTCACACATTCATCCATTTTCCTAGGTAATTTACTCACTTTCTACTTACTAGTTAAAGTATCATTTCCTAAGGACAACTAACTCCACATTCCTTTTTGCTGTGGAATCATATTCCTTCTTTCATGGCACTTCTCTTAGGTGTCATTTTACATTCATGAGTATAACAGTTTATGCTCATTTCCTCCATTTTAGGTTCCACTTAATTGAAATAGTAGATAGGGCTTTGCTCCCGATTTAATCTCTATCAACTAACCTAGTGTCCAATAGTAATACATGTTCAGTAAATGTTGGTTAAATTATTTACAGAAGGTGGGAATCAAAAGAAAAAAAAGAGGAAGAAGAAGAAAAAGAGAAGGAGGGAGAAACAGAGGTTCCAAGAGGAAAGATGAGAAAAACAAAAATAACAAGAAGGGTATGTTGCAGTGACCTGTTTTTCAAACATAGTTCTGTTACTATTTACCTGTTAATAAATTAGCACTGATAGGTCTGTTGTGAGGGTGATATGAAGTAGCCATGTAAAACACCTATGACAGAGCCTGGAACATTAAATAGCGATACTTAGTCAGTGTTAGGTTACTTGCCTCTGTATCTAATATTAGCTGGTAGATTTTCTCCTAGATGATCTTGAATTCCATGTAAGTCTTTTATTTAATTTGGGTCCTCATCCATCACACTGATTTTTAAATTGTTATACCTTGATAATTTACTACTGCTAAAGCCATTTGCTTTTTCATGGATATCAGGCAATATGGTAACATAACTCAGGGGTGAGCATAAAAGTTTTCAGAGGCCCTGAAAGTCTTTAATTATAAAATGATGTGCAATTTTATTTTCAGCTCACTTTGAAAAGTTGAGAAAACATAACCCCCATTTTGTATTCATCACACTAAATCTCATGAAATACTCCACTGGTTTTATAATCATTGCCATTAGCAGTTAAGTGTTTATATTATTTTGCTCCCTGATAGTTAGAAAATCTATTAGATCATTATTTTCTGTGGCTGTGTTCTGCCCCAAGATTTTTTACTCCTCAGGCATCTCTAAGTTTTAGCAGGTATACTTCTTAGTGTCGACCTTTTTTTCTAAAAGATTTTTTGCAGATTTACTTTTCCAAGTTTATAGTTGCATACTCATAATAATTTAACTGGATATAGATAGTGTTGTGTTAAAGTAGAGTGGACTTCAGCAAGTTACTTCTACACTCAACTGTCCCATCTCTACAATGGGAATAATAGGAGCTTCAACTTTTCAGAGTTTGACAAAGATTAAATGACCTAATAAGTATCTAGCACTTAGAAAAATATCTCACAAATAATATAAATTAGATATATTTCTTGTTTGAGTCTCAAAATAATCCTGGGTAATAGGAATTGTAATAAGCAATTTTTAGGAATTTTATTAAGCAACTTTTTTGCAGATTTGCTTTTCCAAGCTTATAGTTGCATATACATAATCATTTCACTGGACACAGAGAGTGTTGTGTTAAAGTAGAGATGCCCAGGCTTTAAATCCAGACCATCAGGGCGTGAACACCAGTTGTATCTTTTACTGGAGGTATAATCTGGGTAAAATTTGTTTTACCTATCAAACCTTCAGTTTGCTTATGACAATTCCTATTACCCAGGATAATTTTGAGAATCAAGCAAGAAATAGATCTAATTTATATATCTGTGAGATATTTTTCTAAGTGCTAGATATTTATTAGGTCATTTAATCTTTGTCAAAACCCTGAAAGGTTCAAGCTACTAACATTCCCCTTGCAGAGATCAGTGTGGAGAAGAACATAAACAACTTGATGGAGCTGAAAAACCCAGCACAAGAACTTCGTGAAGAATACACAAGTTTCAATAGCCAAATTGATCAAGCAGAAGAAAGGATATCAGAGATTGAAGATAAATTCAATGAAATAAAGCAAGAAGCCAAGTTTTTTATTTGTTTGTTTGTTTTTCCAAAGTAGATAAGATTATCTAAGCACTGCCAGAATACCTGGGCAGGAAACACATATCCCCAATTCCACCAGCTTTCCAAGCAGAAGAAAGGAGGGATGAAAACATAGGCACCTAAAGAATCAGAGGCAGAGGCCAACAGAAGATGAGACCATGAGGAAGGCAATACATCCTTGTGCAAAATTCCTGAGTATTTGCTTAAAGCCATCATCTTCCCTGATCAGATGAGAAATTAGAGTTCTTTATTTTCATATGCAAAAATAAAATAATTTTTTTTCTCTTTTAAATGGATAAAATATTGGGCAGTGTAGTTGACCAGAAGGGAAAATTAGCAGAATCTTTCAAAACTAAGAAAGACACAAACAGAATGGAAAATAGACTAGAAAGACAACCTTAATTTTGGAAGGAGGTGAAGAAAATACTGTGCTCTTTAAAAGCTATCTTTCAGGAAATTTCTATAGGTGTGTTTTAAGCCAAAACCTTTTAGTACTGAATTTGCTGTGGGTGGCACTTAAATACTTTGATTCTGACAGTAGGGGGGAAAAAATGAAGTCCATAATCCATGAAGAAAACCAGATCAAAGGTTGGGAGCCCTCACTCCAACCCTGGTACAAAATAGCTACATAACTATTTATCCCGTGAATAAATATCCTCAGCTAGGTGCTAAGCCACATTGATAAATTCTTGATTATAATACTGTCTTTTCTACCTTACAGGGCTATTGAAAGGATCAAATTATATCCAAATACAACTGTGTAATAATGATAATAACAATGGTAATAACAATGCCTATCATTAGTTTTAATTGTATTTGCAATAACTTCTCAATTAACATGCATGTGGAATTGTCATGATACAATATCCAATTTCAGAAAATGACTGAGATGAAACCACCTTAATAAATATTCAATGAGAAGGGTTGGAAACAAAAGCCTTTAACAAATATTCATAATACAAGCTGAATAAAAAAAACATGATAATGCAAGTTTGGATTTAAATGCAGAATAGTATCTTATTTTCTGGATTCAGAAAGTAATTCATTGCATAATAACTGGTTCATTAACATAAATTCTCAGAGGGGAGTGCTCACTCTGTCTCTCTCTGAAATATAGCCCATGTGATTATTTTAAGTTAATTAGAACTGACCATTTTGGGGCTGAGTAGGAAGTTCCCAGAGACCAATATGGGCATAATTAACATCTTGTTTATATATGAGTCTTCAATTCTGGGTCTAAATGTCATCAATAAGCAAACAAAAATTGGATCAGTCAGTCAAATGTCTGGTATTTTTAAACCACTTTGTTTATATATGGTTCAAATGAGTGATTAATCTTCCCTATTATCCATGTGCACATATGTCGACACACACACAGAATAATAATATTGGGTAGTTTACATGGACAGAACTCAGGATGTGTGTAAGTGGGTAGATGATACTAAGATTATATAGGAAAGGTAAGCGGCTCACCTAGAAATAGTTTTATACACCAGCCTCACCCCATGCCTCTTTTCAACCAATCATGCCCCAAAGACAGCAAATATTTTTTGATGCTGTGACTGAAAGGAAAAGATCCCCTTCATGAAGGATAAGACACTGACTGGGATGTAGTAATGAGGAGGACTGTAACACATAGCTATTTAAGGCTGTTCACTGCTGTCCTCATCTCTATCACTTTATTGTTCTATTTTTACCTTATCTGGTTAATCAATTGACCCCAAGTTCTGGCAGAGCAGTGTTTTCATAGTTGCTGTTACGTATAGTGGTTTCAGCAAGCTTCCAAGGTCGCGCCTGGTATACCACAAGCACTCACAAAATATGTGTGGAAAAAAGGATGAAGGTAATCTCAGGCAAGAAACATGCTGACTATCAAGTTGTGTCTGAAACACCAAGTACTCTTTCTAATCAGCCATAGACCAAATCCACGCTAGACAGTGAGTGCAGTGGGGAATAAAGCGTTTTAGGAAAAAATATAAAATGTCTGCTCTCAAGAAAGGCAGGAAAGAAAGGAGGATTCATGGAATGCATACATTCTATCAGGAACTCAGCTAATGAGTCTTCACATAGTGTCTCATTTAATACTTGTAAACATTCCATTTGATGGACATCTTTAACTCCTTCTGACAGATGAGGAAAATAAAAGTAAGAAGGTGAAGTAACTTTCCCCAGATCCAACAGTTAAGAAATATTAGAGGGAAAATTCTATTTTTGGTCCTTCCGACTTTAAATCCAACACTCTTTTTTGTAATACCTATTTAACTTTTGAAAGATTTCAAAATAATTTGGGTAACAACAGCAACAGGAAATAATTAGAAAATGTTCTTATAGAATATAATAAAGTGTCCTGTATTTTAGACTAGGAATTGATTCTTGAGGCAGTGCAAAGCAAAGAGAACAAGCATTTCTACTGACATGCTTTATTCTACAACAAGCTAATTCTTGAGGAACAGAAACTTACAAAATCTCCACAGTGAAAAGAATCAAACTCGAGATTTGAGCTACAAAATTCCTGCCACTTTCATTCAATTGTGAAGTTGCTGTGTAAACTATGACAAAGAAGGTAACACTGTGATACATCAGCATATCTGTTAAATAAATTCTTACACAGATGATTCAATTAATAGCATAAAATTAAACACCACAATAAAGCCTTTATTGTGTCTTAGTGAGATTAAAGAAATAATTCACTAGATACCACAAAAGACATATAGTAAGCGTGGTTGAATATTACAACATGAAACTATATTACTATAGACAATGAATGAATGATTAAGTAAACACACACACAAACAATAAAAAAAAAGCTGTCTAAGAATTTCATTAAGATTTAAAAAATGTCTTTACCTTATGCTTTAAACTGATTTCTGTTCTTTCAAACTCTCTATCAGATGTTTCATTGTATCTGTGAGCCACTAACAGGAACAAATTACATTGTATTCTGGTTACTACAGCAGACCTTAAAATCCCTAAGTAAACTTATTTTTTAAATGGAGCCTTTCTTCATAATTAGAATGCCAAATAATTGTCATTTCAAATAGTTAAACAGATTTAAGTAGTTCCTTATCTTTGGTGCTTTCTCTTTCTGAAATGTATTCAAAGGCTTATTTACTTATGCATGGATTCTTACATCTTTGGGCTAGATGCATAAATTTTTAACAGGTGAAACACTCATGAAAAAACTACCTACACAAGTATGCATAAACATGCACCCAAAGCTATCAAGTTCTATGACACTGGTACTCATTTTCTAAATGTCCTTATCATTTTTTGGTTTATCTGCTCATTATTGCAAATGAAAACTTGTCAAAAGAAATATATTTTTCAAAAATAAAATCATGAGCTGAAGACTTTAAATTAGTCATCACGTATAAATTTTAATTTCACTGCTTTTCCCAAATTAATTAATGGTATTCTAGCACATGTAAGAAAGTTCTAAAGTAGTTTCTGTTTTTCGGATTGATTGCCTTATTAATTAAACATAGCATGGGACTTTAGATCTTGTTTTAAAAAGAGTCAGAAATAATCTGAAATACAGTTTTAACAAAAGTAATTTATTGGTTTTGATGAACCAAATCATTTGAGTTTAACACTGAAAACCAGATAGGCACCTCACTAATTTAGTTAACAAGTGTTCTGTCAGATACCTCTGGTAGCTTACTACATAAACTGACCCAAAACTCCTGATGAGGATGCTTGGAAAAACTATGTTGAGTAAATATGAGTAAATAAATATATACATATAGAGAAATATTACTGCATAGAATTAAGAAAAAAAGAAATGGAGAGATATGCTATTATTTGGAATCTCTTTAAGTTTTGAGGCATCTGTCAAATCTGAAAAATGACTGAGAGTGAGATCATGTTACAAGTTAAACAGAAATTTCAAGAAAAACCCATGAGAAAGGTAAATATGATCCAGGAACTGCACTACTAGATAAATATCTAATATAAAAGTTAACACGTGAAATAAAAAAGAATGAAAAATTAATTTATCTGTACATTTATGATTTGTGTACATTTATTTGCTTATATAGTTTAATAAGAAAATATTTACTTAAATTATAACAAAATAAAATAAAGGACAAAATATTACTAGATACAAAGACATTTAATACACACAAAATAAATTTTGAAGAATTTTTTAGAAAACTAAAAAGTACACAGTTGTCTTAAATCTGATACCAGGTAACACTTAGAGCAAACCTCTTATTTCAGGGAGAAATATTGTGTTTTTCTATCTGAGTTTGGAAGACTATAAAACAATTGAACTCTCAGGTTCTTTTCATTATTATACTGAGAGTGTTCTAATGTATGCAATCAGGTATGAAAAATAAAACTATCAAAATTTTGAGCACTAGGTTGTTTAAAAAAAACAGAGACACATATTAGTAGACATAACAAGTGAATTTTTAAACAATGTCTGATTAAAAGTCAACTACATATCTGTATTTCAGCAACAATTAGAAGTGGAGATTTAGAAAATAAAGTATTTAAATTCATGAAAATAGCACTAAATACCTAAGAATAAATAAAAGTTGTGCTAATCCTCTACATAAAAATATCAAAAATTATTACCAAGATACATTATAAAACACTGAAATATGTGGGGTTTTTTCAATAAATTTTGCGGAGTCTATTGCAAATCTGTATTAAAAATGCAGCCATTGATAATCTACTTTATGTCATACACATAAATGAATTTCAGAGGGACTGCAGATTTAATTAAGAAAGAAAAATACAATAAATTGTTTACAAAAGAACATAGGATAATAGCTTCATGCCTCAGAGGCAGAGACTTCTTCAACATGATATAAAAAACACTAATGCTAAAAGGAAGTAATTGATAAATTTTATTACATGAAAATCAAAAAATTTTAATGAAAGCACAATTAAGAAAGTGCAAAGGCAAGTCATAGTGTATGCATTTAAAACATACATAATTAATATAGGGTACATACATTGAATATACAAGTAACTACAACAAAAAATAAGAAAAAAACAGACAAACCAAAAGGAAAAGGAACAATTTAAATAGATATTTTCTAAAAGTGGATGCCTAAATTATCAAAAAATATATAAAATAATGTTTTCTATTATTAAATATCAGGGAAGCAAAAATTAATTACACAGTGAGATATAATAAAAACTCAGCAGAATTGCTAACATTGATTAATTATGTAATATGAAAATTTAGTGAAGATGTGGAGCTATAAAAATTATCATTTTCTGATGATAGAAATAAAGACCCCTGTCTTACAAAATCTATTTGTCAAAATCTACCAACACTAAACACCAACCCTACAATTTTATTCTTAGGTATATACCCAATATATATTTACATTTATGACCAAAATCTACAAAACTTTATCATAATATATTAAACTATTCTTTTAAACTATATGTTATACTATATTTAAACAACTAGTTTAAAACTTTTAAGGTTAAAACTATTAGGTTTTAAAACTTTTAAGTTTGAAAAAAAATAGTTTTAAGTTGTGAACTATTACGTTTTGAAACTTGGAGCAACCCAAATGTCCATCAGCATTACAATGAATACATAAAACAACGTGTTTTAGTCACACAATTGAAAACTTTACAGCAGTAATCTCTGATGGTAGTTTGTATTTCTGTGGAATCGGTGGTGATATCCCCTTTATCATTTTTTATTGCATCTATTTGATTCTTTTCTTTTTCATTATTATGGCTAGTGGTCTATTTTGTCGACCTTTTAAAAAAATCACCTCCTGGATTCATTGATAATTTGAAGGGATTTTGTGTCTCTATCTCCTTCAATTCTGCTCTGATCTTAGTCATTTCTTGGAAGTAACGCCACACATCTACAACCATCTGATTTTGTCAGATTTGTTTTTGACAAACAAAAATTAACTTCAGATAGATTAAAGATGTAAACATAAGACCAAACACCATAAAAACCCTATAAGTAAACATAGGCAACACCATTCAGGACATAGGCATAGGAAAGGACTTCATGACTAAAACACCAAAAGCTATGGCAACAAAAGCCAAAATAGACAAATGGGATCTAATTAACCTAAAGAGCTTCTGCAGAGCAAAAGAAACACTCATTAGAGTAAACTGGCAACCAACAGAATGGGAAAAGTTTTTTGCAAATCTACCCATCTGACAATGGGCTAATATCCAGATTCTGCAAAGAACTTAAGCAAATTTACAAGAAAATAACAAACCCATCAAAAAGTGGGTGAAGGATATAAACAGACAATTTTCAAAAGAAGACATTTATGCAGCCAACAAACATATGAAAAATTGCTCATTATCACTGGTCGTTAGAGAAATGTAAATCAAAACCACATTGAGATACCGTCTCACACCAGCTAGTATGGCAATCATTAAAAAATCTGGAGACAGATACTGGAGAGGATGTGGAGAAATAGGAATGCTTTTACACTGTTAGTAGGAGTGTACCTTAGCTCAACTGTTGTGGAAGACAGTTTGGTGATTCCTCAAGGATCTAGAAATAGAAATACCATTTCACCCAGCAATTCCATTATTATCATTCTGTTATAAAGGCACATGCACACGTTATGTTCATTGTGGCACTGTTTATGATAGCAAAGAGTTGGAACCAACCCAAATGCCCATCAGTAATAGACTGGATAAGGAAAATGTGGTACATATACACCATGGAATACTATGCAGCCATAAAAAACAATGCATTCATGTCCTTTGCAGGGACATGGATAAATCTGGAAACCATCATTCTCAGCAAACTGACATAAGAACAGAAAACCAAACACTGTATGTTCTCCCTCATAAGTAGTTGCTGAAAAATGAGAACACATAGACACAGGGAGGGGAACATCACACACTTGGGCTTGTTGGAGGCTGGGAGAGCTAGGGGAGGGATAGCAGGGCATGGCAATAGTGGGGAGGGATAACAGCAGGAGAAATACCTAATGTAGATGGAGAGGGGATGGATGTAGTAAACCACCATGGCAGGTATATACTTATGTAACAAACTTGCACGTTCTGCACATGTACCCCAGAACTTAAAGTATAATAAAAAAAAGGAAACTTTACAGCAATTAAAATGAACAAACCAGAGATTTCCATTGTATTTCCTTTACTCTTTTGTCAAAAGCTAGTTGACTATATTTATGTAAGTCTACTTATAAGCTGTATATTATGTTGCATTGATCTCTTTGTCTTTTCTTTCAGCAATATTACATGGTTTTGATTACTGTAGCTTTATAGTAAGTCTTGATGTCAGGTAGTGTTAGATTTTGATTGGAGTTGCCTTGAATCAATAAGTAAAGTAGAAAAGAGTTACATTTTGTTGATATTAAAATTTTCTATTCATGAACATGGGATACCTCTCCATTTATTTAGTTTTTCTATGATTCTTTTCATCCAGCTTTTGTATTTTTCCTCAAATAGATCTTCCATATCTTTCATTAGTATTGTGGTTTTAATGTCACATTCTACTTGTCTATGCTGGCATATAGGAAAGTGACTAACTTTTGCATTTTAATTTTGTACATGGTAACCTTGCTATGATCACTTATTAGTTTCGAGAATTTTTGTGGGTTTTTTTGGACTTTCTACATAAACAATTATGTTATCTACTATCAAAGATAGTTTTATTTCTTCTTCTCAGTCTGAATATATTCTATTTTCTTTTTCTTCTCTTACTGCATATTTAGGACTTCAACTATGATGAAAGGTTTTGGTAAGATGACAAAACATTTTTGAAAGAAATGAATGAAGACCTATATATATAAAAGAATGTGCCATGGTCATATATTATCTTAGGTTCAATTAAATCCTAATCAGTACCCCAGGCCTTGCTTTTGTGTGTACAAAAGTGTGATGATTAATAAGCTGATTCCATATGTATATTTAAACACCGAAAAAGGAGCACCACATTAAGGTTTATATAGTTATAGTAATTAAGAGAGTAAAATATTAGGAATACAATAGCTAGAAAGAGACATATACAATGGAACAAAAAGAATGAGCTAGAAACAATTATAAACATATATATGGACCTTTGATTTATTACACTATTGATTCTATAAAAATTTTAAAGAAAGATAATATTTTTAATGTGTGGTGTAATTTTGACATAGATATGAAAAAAATGACATTCACACCACAATATACACAAAACAGTTCCAAAGGTATTTATATGTACATTCGAATATAAAAGCCAAAACAATAAAATGTTTGTAAAATACAGTAGAAAAACTATATTTAAGAATTTGGTATGTGGAAGGATTTTTTAAAATAACACAAAAACAGGTAAATAAATAAACATATTGTTGTATTAAGAAAATAAGAATTAAAGAGGTCTTATTATCAAAAAAAGAGGGAGAAACAATACCACAGAGTAGAAAATATATTTGAAACATATAAATTGAAAATGTTGTACATAAAAAATATAGAAATATTTTTACACAAACAGGTAACCTAACTTAAAAATGGGCAAGACACTTGAATGGTCATTTTCAAAAAGAAGATGTCTTGAACTGCAAGACACTTGGCAGTTCACCCTATAAAAAAGTCCTTATTTTATTAGCAAATAGGGAAATATGAATTATCTACCATGAAATACTGATAGGCACTGATAACTAGTCTGGTTAATCATAAAAAGACTGACAGTAAAACATGTATGTGAGAAAAAGGAGCAATAAGCAACTCTTATTTTGCTGGTAGATGCATAAACTGATCAATCCATTTTAAATATAATTTACTAAAAATAAGCAATCATATACTAAATAATTCTATAATTTCTCTGCTGTGAAACATTCAACAATAAGGCAGGTACAAGTACATAATAAATGTATAAGAATGTTCGTTATTTGTAATATGAACACTGGAAAAACTATCATTGTTAGAATAAAGAATAGTAAATTTACTCATTAACTGTAGTTTTTTAAAAAAGTGTGATTAAATTTTATAAAAATATTACTAAGAAAAAGAAGATAGACGTCAACGAGTAAATCTAATAAAATCTCACTCGTGCAGATTTCAAAAACAGCCACATCTACTTTACTGTATTAGAAGTAAGGATGGACAGCATCTTTGGGAACATAGAATGAAATAGCAAATGGATAAGGAAATAGCTGTCTTTTAGAGTACTATTTGTTGATCTCTATGGTTGTTGCGATGTACAATTATATTTTATATGCGTCTCTTTATGTGTTTTCCTTCAACTAAAGAATTCAAAAAATGAATTAGTCTAACTAAGTTAATGTGTTCGATGAAATTTTCTCTCTAGTTTACTGATTACAATCTGATTAGTTCTTATAGGAAATGATTTTTAAAATTACAATAAAAATGCAATCTCTAATGTCTAGTACGATAAGGGAAACTTGATCTCTGGGCCTCATTTTTCTGAAAATAAGGAAGAAAGGAGTTGTTTCAAAGAAACTTCAAAGTTCTTCGAGATGTAAGTGTTTAAGGGGGACTCATTACTTTGAAATATGTTTGTTTCAAAGACTTGGATCTCAATGATCTAATTTCTTCTTTATTCATAATATAGAAGTGTCTGCCTGATATTATTTATTTTAAAATTGAGGTCAGATTTAAATATGGTGAGTCACATCTATCAAAATATAGAACATTTTTATCACTCCAGAATATTTTCTTATGTCTTATCCAGGCAATCCCTATTCATAGGAGCAATCACTGTTGCAATTGTTAGAATATGAGTTTGTTTTGCCTCATTATGAATCTGTTATTAATAGAATTAAACAATATGTATACTTTTGTGTCTGACTTATTTCACTGAAAATGGTTTTTAAGATGCATCCATGCTATGTATTATATCAGTATTTTATTTTACCTAATTGATAAGTAGTAGCTCATTGTTTAAATATAGCACATTGTGTTTTTCAATCCACTTAATAATAGGCATTTGGGTTGCTTCCAGTTTGGAGCTGTAATGAATAAAGTTGTTTCATATTTCTCTCGAGCAAATACCTAAGAGTAGAATTTCTATATCAAAAGGTAGCTATGTTTAATTGTATAAGAAAAAATTCCAAAGAGATTTTTTAAGTATTTTTACAATTTCATATTCTTGCCAGGAATATATGATTCTTTTTACAAATATATGAAATAATCAGAATAGGTGCATCAACAGAGACAGAAAGTAGATTAGTGGATAAGGGCTAACAAAAAGAAGGAAGGTACCTTAATAGCGACAGAGTCTCCTTTGGGGTTGATGACATGCTTCTGAACTAGATGGAGGCAAGGGTTGCACAACATTGTGACTATATTAAATGATGCTGAATTTCACATTTTAAAATAGTTAATTTTCTGTTACGTGAGTTTTTTGTGAATAAAAGATAACTGGAGACATAAATTAATAATAATACAAAAAGCATACTGAAACATGTATATTTCATTTATTTCCCTATTGCCTCTTAGCTTATACTTCTTTGTATTTTTATATCAGTTGCTATAGAAATTGCAATAAGCATCCTTATCAAAGTTTACATACAGTTACTGTTGTATCACTTCATTTAACATATTTGTACTGCTTGACAGTTAATTTCCATATACCATCTCGATGTTTTTGTATTTTGCATATTTTATTTTCACTTATAAATCTTACAATACAGGATTGTTATTTTTATCTTAGTCAGTTGCTTTTAAAGTGGTAGAAAATACAAGCTCACAAATCGTAGTTACCCACATATTTACCACTTCTGGTGATCTCTATTTCTTTTTGTAGATCCAAAGTTCCACATGATAGTATCCTCTGCATTCTGAAGGACAAGGTTAATTATTAGGTACTTAGAAATCTAAGTGCAATCTTACTGTCACATTTCTATATTCAGCATGGCTGTGATGT
Source organism: Plecturocebus donacophilus (assembly GCA_004027715.1). Classification (NCBI taxonomy): domain Eukaryota; kingdom Metazoa; phylum Chordata; class Mammalia; order Primates; family Pitheciidae; genus Plecturocebus; species Plecturocebus donacophilus. The sequence continues at coordinate 12,906 of PVKP010037918.1, forward strand.
TAGGTTTGAAATCAAGTAGAAAGAGGTAGACCATGAGAAATGCCGCTGTACTAGGAGAGGAATGGAAATATTAAGGTTTCAGATCATGCTAAAGCATGAAAAGTCTATTGTGAGTTCTACAATAACATGGAGCTCTAAAGCTTGATAGCTGTGTATTATCTTAAGAGACCATCAAAGGGTTAGGATTCTGACTTCCTCCCCTCTGAAATGTGTGACTGTTAGTAATTATAGACCTTCTCTAAACCTCAATCTCTTTTGTATAAAATAAAGTGTGTTGTTAGGATTAAAACCACTGATACATGTTCTGTACACACTGATTCTTTTCCTGCTAAGAAGAGAAACAAATGACTTAAGTGGGTATACCCTTTCTAGGAAATGAGTTTATATTTAGGAGCATTCTGATGTAATCTGAGGGAAGCCTGATTTGAATAGTGGGATTTCAAGTAACATATTTGGCCAGAAAGCACAGACAGAAGAGAAAGAACTGTGTGAGGACAAAAACAATATTAAATGTCATTATCTTCCTAATGTTTAGGGACTACAAAGACTTTCTTTAACAGCTCCAAACTTGGACACATAAAGAAGCTACATTGAATAGAAACTTTACGCTCTAGTTTAGAAAGTCATAGATGAATCACTGTAGTGACACACTTTATCTTTAAAAGAAGAAGCATTTCCACATTATGAAAAGCATTTTTTTGCTAATATATGGAAAAACCTAATCCAAATCCAAACATGTGACATATTTTAGGCACTTTATAATTTAAAAGTAACAGAAAACTAGAAGCCAAAGTACAAAGAACTTCCAAAGTAGAACTTCTATTTGTAATCTGTTTGGGAATGCATGGAGATTGGAGGAAAGTGGGTTCCATTTTCAGATTATCTGGCTTAATATGACAGATTCCATATATCAGAGGATGTGTTATTAAATTAATTGCTATCAAAAAGATAAAATTAATTTTACACAACAGTGCTCCTTCTAAAAACATGTGTGTTTGCTGAAATAAGTTGATGCTGCTTTCTGAATAAAAATTGACTTTTTATTCTTGGTATTCTACCAAGTTTGCATCCTGAGGGAAATTACGCTGACTGTTCACATTTTGTTCATATGTAAATCCATGTCAACAAACACCCTTGTTATCTACAACAATTTAGCAAGCTTATTAGCCTCTGGTCAGTACATCTTCTGAGGTCAGGAGAGTCAGCTTTAGAAGATTGACTTTGGGTTTAACTGGAGCCATATGAAAATTCTTAAATGTTAACTTTAAAATATTTAAAAGTTCTTTTCTTCTTCCATGTACTTTTATGTTGCCAGATGAGTCTCTCTCTGTCCAATAAATAAATAAAATTCTAGATATAAACTACAAATATAAATATAGTACTGTTTGTTTTGCTGTTATATTTAGAGAACTAGTAAATAAATCAGTGGTTTGTTTATATCAAAACACAAGGACTATTATTATAGATTTTCTGGAAATGTGTCCTACATTACCACAATGATAAATATCCCCAGTGGATATCTTCCTTTTTCCTCTGGCACACGCTGGCTTGGTGAGTTATTTTATCTTACTTATTGTAATAATATATACTGTGATATTTTGTATTAAATAACATTGCAATGTGTAAAGCAAAAAGCAAATATTTGTTGAAATTAATATTGCACAATTTTCTCTACAAAAATAAACTGATGGGGCCGGACTCGGTGGCTCACGCCTGTAATCCCAGCCCTTTGGGAGGCCGAGGCAGGTGGATCACGAGGTCAAGAGATCGAGACCATCCTGGACAACATGGTGAAACCCCATCTCTACTGAGAATACAAAAATTAGCCGGGCGTTTGGCATGTGCCTCTGGTCTCAGCTACTCCAGAGGCTGAGGCAGGAGAATCGCTTGAACCCAGGAGGCGGAGGTTGCAGTGAGCCGAGACTGCGCCACTGTGCTCCAACCGGGCAACAGAGCAAGACTCTGTCTAAAAATAAGTAAATAAAAAATAAACTGATGGCATTATTTCAAACCCTCAGAAATATTATAGATTCTTATTCCAGAAAGCTTCATTCCTGTCCTTCCTTAATTCTCTTTTTTCTTTCCTTCCTGAATTCCTGTTTTGCTTTTATTCCTTTCTGCTTTCCCTCAATCCATTCTCTCATCTCTTATCCTTTTTTAAAGTTTTTCTAACTCTCCCTCTTCTATTCTTCTTTCTGTCTTTTATTCTACCATACAGAGTCTAAGTTTACAGGGACAAATAAAACACAGCCCATCCTCAAGCAATTTCGGGAAAGAAAAGACTTTTCCTCTTTCTTTTGATGGCTTGAAAACTAGGCCTATGGAATAATATAGTGACAGCAGGCAAATTAACAGGAGAAAAGATACACAAATTCATTACATGCATTTAGGACACCACAGGAAGGAAAAGTGAATACTTCAAAACACAGGATGATCTAGAAGGCTGACTAACCTCTTTTTATAAGGGAAAAGTGAGGAGTAATGTAGGCAACTTTGAAGATGGTAAATGATTTTGGAAAAGATGAATGGGCTTTTAGAAGAATAGATAATAGCCTGTGACAAACACTATCCGGGTGTAATGCCAATCTCCAGTCTTCTGTCGGCCAGTCTCCCTTGGTGGATGACATTCCCAGGGAGGGAATTTGTGACAGTTACGTTTCTTTTGGAGGATCTACCTAAGCAGATAAGGAAAGTTTGGAGAAAGCCCCCTTTTACTTCTGCTTTCCCTAAAGGCCCTCAGTTTGAAGTAATTATCATATCAAAGTGGCATACTGAGGGATGGCATGTTCTGAGACTTTCATTCCCCCTGTCTGAAATTTTCCTAAAACTTTGACACAGTGAAAGGTGAGCTGATGACTGTTGAGAGAAAAAAATTGGTTAGTATGCAGCTGAGTGGTAAGAGATCTGAAAATAGGTCAGTCCAATTAAAGAGCTGTATTTCATCTCAGACGGTACCTTGTATGTGGGCTTGTATCAGAGTTAGATATCTGTAAGGTACAAACAGACAGGTATTTAATAAAAGACAATTCTAAGGAAATAAAAAAATACAGATTAATGCTTGGAGAAATGTATAAACTAGTTTCTGAATCTGGCAGGTAGCCAGCTGAGAAGATTTCTAGATGTTGGGCTCAAGGCATCTTCAGCAGACAGTGATAAACTGACAGATTTTTCTACTTTGCAGTTTGCAACAGGTGTTCCAGTGAACTTTCTGAGTAATTCATACAACAAGCATGAAGACTGCCCATATGTAAGTTATTGTGGTGATTTATCTGAAGTCTATATCAAGTTTATATCAAGTTGTTCAGCTTCAACTTGCAGACCTTTAGAAAAATGGCATTATTAATTTTAGTGATTCCAAGTCAGAAGGATGAGAACCCAATGAAAATAGTTTGGAGACCCATAGTCAAATATTGGAGGAAACTGTAAGAATCAAATATTGGAGGAAACTGTAAGAATTCAGGCTACAGTCCACTTTACAGGTTAATAACAAACCCTCAAAACCAATGAAATGAAATCTAATAACGGATGCATTGTAGTTTGCTTATGAAACATAATTTATCTCTCTGCAGTCACCTCTATTTCTACCAAAGATATTCACAATAAGACAAATTTGTTTTGCAAGTTGAGATTAAAAGGCTTTGAAGGCAAACTCACTAAATTACTTAATTGTAGGAAGAAATAGCATTTTTAGTAGAGAGGACTCAGTTCTCCTTTTAAGTCCTCAAAGTTCTAATTAAAGACAAAATAAAGAAAATTATTTTGATGAGACTTGTCTTTGTTGCAATTAAAAGATGAAGAAAATTGTTTACTATCTCTTATCAATACTCCAAGAATGTCTTACCATTTCAAAAGAGATGACTAAATTCTACTTTTGCATCAGTGTTCTTTTGATATAAAAGCTCATTTTTAAAAGCTTTTAAGTTTATTAAATTTTAGAAAGTTTGACCACATAAAATTCTCTGTCACTGTCTTTCTCTTCCCAGTTTTCAATATATATATTCATTCTGTTTTTATCCATATTATTCCATTCTTTATTTGTTCTTTCTGAAATGTTTTTTCTTTAAGGAGCCTCTGAAAAGATTATTAATGATGACAAAAAATACTCATACTTTATAATATCTTACTCTTCTTATACAGTTTGTATAGAGTTATTTCTCTTGCATAGAATTGCTGCCCTCATTATTGTAGTAGTTTTAATTACATATATTAATTAGAAATTTAAACTCAATAAACTTAATTTTTAGGGAAAACCTAAGAAGTAAGCAATTTCAAACTGTCTATAATATACTAACGTTTTATGAATACATGTTTTTACATATCTAGAAATTTTATGTTTCGTCTTAGAACAATTCTCATTTGGGGTCAAGACATATTTACTAACAGAACAAAATATCTTTAGTTCCTTTCTAATAAAAAGCCAAAAGTAGTAAACTTGAATGTTATATCTAGACATTGTTTCACTATTTTAACTCATTTAGAATTAAATATTGCTGAATATCCAACATTTAAGTTAACTTAGCAAAATACTAAAGATGTAGTTACCAAATACATTTTGGAAACTTTTAAGGTAAAAAGAAATGAGTAAGCATAATTATCTTTAAAGAGTTTATTTGTAGGAGAGAGATCCAAGATGGGCGACTACTAGCAGCTCAGGATTGCAGCTCCCAGAGAAAGTGCACAGAACGAGAGGACGCCACATTTTCAGAAGAATTTGTGTTGCTTATGGACTAGGATTCCCAGCGGAGGAGCCCCACGGGTCGCCAGCGTGACTCTTGTGGCCGGCGTGGCGGTTTTGCCAGCACTTCGGCGCGGCGGTTCTCAGTGCGGAGTAAATGGGACTGGCTTCCCTTTTGATCGACGTTTGGATCTCCGGGAAGGCGAGTTGTCCATTTACATGATTGAAATAAGGATTCAAGAGGGCAGCCAGACCGGAGATCCCCCGAGCAGAAAAGCACCACGAATCTTAACGCCACAGTTTTAGCTGGCGCAGTGGGTTGCTCAGATTTCAGCACTGGGAATCAAGAAGTTGGACGTCCACTCAGAGACCGAAATTGAAAGTAGGTAATTACAGAGACGACAGGTGGATAAAATTACAATGATGGGAAGAAATCAGCCTAAAAAAGCTGAGAATACCCAGAAGCAGAATGCTTCTCCTTCTACAGGGGATCACAGTTCTTCACCATCAAGGGAACAAGGCCTGATGGAGAACGAGTGTGTTCCAATAACAGAAATAGGCTTCAGAAGGTGGATGATAAGGAAATTTTTTGAGTTAAAAGAACATGTTCTAGACCAATGCAAAGAAACTAAGAACCTTGAAAAAAGGTTTGACAAAATCCTAATGAGAATAGACAATTTAGAAATGAATATAAGTGAATTATTGGAACTGAAAAATACAATAAGAGAACTTCATGAATTATGCACAGGTTTTAACAGTCGAATTGATCAAGCAGAAGAAAGGATATCAGAGGTCGAAGACCTACTTAATGAAATGAAATGAGAAGACAAGATTCGAGAACAAAGAGTAAAAGGAATGAGCAAAGTCTCCAGGAAATATGCAGACTATGTGAAAATACCTAATTTATGATGGATTGGTATACCTGAATGTCATGAAGAGAATGAATCCAAGTTGGAAAATATTTTTCAGGATATTATTCAGGAAAACTTTCCTAACCTAGTAAGGCAGGACAATATTCAACTCCAGGTAATCCAGAGAACACCACAAAGATATTCCTCAAGTAGACCAACTCCAAGACATAGGTCAAGATTTACTAGAGTTGAAATAAAGGAGAAAATTTTAAGGGCAGCTAGAGAGAAAGGTCAGATTACCTATAAAGGGAAGCCCATCAGACTCACAGCAGACCTCTCAGCAGAAACCCTACAATCTAGAAGAGAGTGGAGGTCAATATTCAATATCCTTAAAGAAAAGAATTTTCAACCCAGAATCTCATATCCTGCCAAACTAAGTTTTGTAAACGAAGGAAAAATAAAATTTTTCACAAACAAGCAAGCACTCAGAGATTTAATCACCACCAGGCCAGTTTTACAAGATCTTCTGAAAGAAGCACTACAAACAGAAGGGAATAACCAGTATCAGTTATCTCAAAAATTTACCAAAAGGTAAAGAGTATCTCCATAATGAAGAATTTACATAAATTAATGGGCAAAAAAAGCCAGTTGGCATTAAATTATAATATTGAACTCACAAATATTAATTCTAAACTTAAATGAATACAATGCCCTAATTAAAGTCACAGAAAGGCAAATTGAATAAAAAGTTAAAATCGATTGTTACGTAGTATCCAGATCCAACTCGCAATGATACACAAACACTTAAACGGATGGAGGAAGATTTACTAATTAAATGAGAGAGAGAAAAAAAAGCAGGAGTTATAGCTCTTTTCTCCAATAAAATAGACTTCAATAGTAATAAAGACTAAAAGAAACAAAGAAGGACATTACATAAGGGTAGAAGGATCAGTGTAACAATAAGAGTTAATGATTATAAATATATACGTACCTAATATAGGAGCACCCAGATACATAAGACAAGTTTTTATTGACTTACAAAGAGATTTGTACTCCCACACAATAATGGCGGGAGATTTTGACATCGCATTTTTAATTTATATTACACCCATTCTGAAAGTGACTATATAACAGAAAGTGAATTACTCTTTAGTATTTACATAGTATCTCACAGACCTAAGTGAAATATTGGTTGACTATTTGTTTGTTATTTTCTTCCTGTATTCCTTTCTTTCTCTGTTGTTAAGTATAATTGAGGGCATAAAAGAAGTTTTTAATACTTTGTAAGACTGCATTCCAGCCTGGGCAATAGAGCAAGAATTCTGTTCTCTCTCCCACTTTTTCTTTCTCTTTCTTTTTTTTTCTTTTATAAAAAAAAAGAAAGAAAGAAACTAGAACCAAGATATGGAATGTGGTTGAGGATAAGTGGCAGTGGGGAGGCAGCTGTGGTTTTTCCGTCCTTCCACAGCGCTGATGCTGCACTCTGTGACCATGCTGTCTGCAGCTGCCAGCCTATAGCCTTCCTCAGCTTTGCAAAAAAAAAAAAAAAGAAAGAAAGAAAGCACTGGGCTTTGTTGGAAATTTTTTTAATATAATATGTAAAAAAAAAAAAAAAAAGTTTATTTGTAATCTTTTATCCCTTTTAAATCTTATTTAATTTTATCATTGCTAATAATTATGGTTGAATTATTAATGAATATTTCATGAGATAGTGCACAAAGCTAGCCATCATCTCATGTTATTTCCCTGTTAACTATGTTTATAGAGCATGCATATCAGGCATTCATTACCAAAGCAAAAACCCTTAAGTTAAATAAATGTAGTTTTTGTTTGCTTGTTTTTGTAATGACACAGAAGACACAGTTATTTGTATTAAACCAATTATACTAATTTTATTTAATTAACATTTGTTCAAGTTATGTGAACTTAAAAACATTTGGGTTATTCCTATATTTCTGGTAGTTTTAAAAATATTTAATTTGTATGGATATTTATCTCTAGGCAAATTTGAATAGAATGTCTAAGGGATTTTATAAAATAATTTTGTTTTAATTTTTATTTTTTATTGCATTTTAGGTTTTGGGGTACATGTGAAGAACATGCAATATTGTTGCATAGGTACACATGTGGCAGTGTAATTTGTTGCCTTCCTCCCCTTCACCTATATCTGGTATTTCTCCCTATGCTATCTCTCCCCAACTCCCCACCCCTCAATGTCCCTCCCCTATTTCCCCCCAACAGACCCCAGCGTATAGTGCTCCCCTCCCTGTGTCCATGTGTTCTCATTGTTTAACACCCACCTATGAGTGAGAACATGCGGTGTTTGATTTTGTGTTCATGTGTCAGTTTGCTGAGAATGATGGTTTCCAGTTTCATCCATGTCCCTACAAAGGACACGAACTCATCGTTTGTCATGGCTGCATAATATTTCATGGCATATATGTGCCACATTTTCCCTGTCCAGTCTATCATTGATGGGCATTTGGGTTGGTTCCAGGTCTTTGCTATTGTAAACTGTGCTGCAATGAACATTCGTGTGCATGTGTCCTTATAGTAGAACGATTTATAATCCTTTGGATATATACCCAGTAATGGGATTTCTGGGTCAAATGGAATGTCTATTTCCAGGTCCTTGAGGAATCGCCACACTGTCTTCCACAATGGTTGAACTAGTTTACACTCCCAACAGTGTAAAAGTGTTCCTATTTCTCCACATCCTCTCCAGCATCTGTTGTCTCTAGATTTTTTAATGATCGCCATTCTAACTGGTGTAAGATGGTATCTCAATGTAGTTTTGATTTGCATTTCTCTAATGACCAGTGATGATGAGCATTGTTTCATATGTT